>JAQBSW010005841.1:0-53846 GCA_029291075.1 Eudiplozoon nipponicum | reverse complement strand
CTCATCTTCTTGGTCCTCTATGCAAATAAATGTTTCCGAATGCGATCCTCACCCAAGAAAGTTTCGAACTTATCATTTGTTGTCCAATAAGGATGCAAACGGTTAAGTTGATGAATCGCATTCGCTTCCTCGAGTAATGTTTAACATATATCGACAACATATTTTTAATCAAATCCTGATATTATACTTTTATAAAGAGGTATATATTTCTCAATATAGGGATAGAAAAACGTTTTTTTCACTAACTTTGCCTCGCCTATTGTAGATATCATAATACATTTTTATTTGGCATGATATGACCAGCAACGGTCATCACAAAATATTTGGCTGAGACATATATATAGTTTCAGTCTCAAATCTTGTCGTGCCTTGTAGGAAAATGGTAATCAGGCGGCTTATCGTGATCTGTGGGCGTTCAATAGATTGCGTGTTGTAGCAAATGGATTGCATGCAATTTATATTGTAACACGCGGTTCCGCGTTACAACCCAACGATGTTCACTTTTGAAAAATATGGTAATCTTTAGGGTCAAATAATCTAACTCTGTTTTTACACAATATTTCTCTTAACTGTGATTTTAGAAACAATCTCTGATAGTTTCAAGCAGTTTTAATTGAGATTTTTTGAACTGCAAATTTAATTATAATAATCCATTGTACTCTGAAATTCGGATAGGTATAATTAGATGCGAACAGTAAATCACTTGTACAAACTGCGAATAATCCAAAGAAGAGAAATAAATCCACTATAACACTATAATCCACCGCATGTTAACTGCGTATTGCGCGCGGTGGTGTACATTTAATAAACAATGCCCTATTAATTAGAATTAAAATTGCAGTTCAACAAATATCAATTAAAACTGGTTAAAACTCCCAGAGATTGTTTCTAAAATCACAGTTAAGATAAATATTGTGTAAAAACAGAGTTAGATTATTTGACCTTAAAGAGTATCATGTTTGTCAAAATTGAACATCGTTAGGTAGTTACGCAAAGCCGCGACTTACAATATATTGAAAGTTTGGTACTTTGCATTTTATATTTCACATCTTGTTTTTTGTTAATTAATATGCTCTGTCTGATTCAATTTACTCTATTTGCGCAAAACATTCCCATCAGAACACATCAGTAATTCTAGAATCTTTTAATAGCACTATAATATTACAGTTTCACCCAAAAATTAATTTTGGCGATGATAAACCGTCACTTTCGTTGTCACTACCACACAATACTCCTTGTTTCCTTATTATTAATGTCTGATTTTTTTATAGATTGAGCTATCATTCCATTATGCTGTAGGGGTGCAGCTTCAAATGACTGGCTGGTGAATATTCTATATTGTGCTTTTGATCTAAAGCCTAATTTGTGGCGATTGATTAAATTTAAATCTATTTCTTCTTGAAAATAATTCGTTCCAACCATCGTATATTTCTTAAGATATATTGCATGTTTGGGGCCTATTTCCGTTACTTTTTAATTTGTTGTCAGTAAGCACGAATGAATCTGTAAATGGGATAGTTAAAGATAGCATTGACCTGTCTTACTCATCCCATTTGAACAAACTTGCTATTAGCCAAGCAATACCTGGCACATAAATGTCAAATCTATCGAGTTTTGCAAAGAAATGTCTCATAAATATTTAGTTTTTAATGTCTTTAAAAATCATGCTGTTTGGTGAGATTGCCTTTTTTAACCAAATTTTCTAACTGGCTAACTTAGGAGTGGATTTCCTGTTCATAGTCCAGCTGTTGCTAAATTTGGTATTGCATCTCTTTTAGGCACCCCATTTCTTTAAAATTTTGACTGTGGTGGCTAATCATGATGCTTATTTTGTAGATGGATTCGAAATATTAATGCTGTAGATGATCGGGTGTTAGTTGCAATTAGGGCCGAAGCAGAGCATGATTTCTAACTAATTAAGCTGGCTAAAATACTTTCTTTTATTAAAACTTTGTATTCTTTGTCTTATTTTGAGGTTCCGCTGTATTTTTTCTGCGTCGTATGATATTCTACAATATGTTTTTGCGGTATGTTCTGTTACTTTGATGTACTTAGCTATGGCAGAATTAGCGAACTTAACTTTCTCATTCATAATAAGCTTCTGCGATAGATGATGCTTCGAACCTGTGATCAGTTCCTGTAAAGTGCGGACTATATCTATGTGCGGTAGCACATATATCGGACGTACGAAGAAGCAATTGATAAGCAGTATCCAGCAACATTTGCTACAGAAATTGATTAACAAAGGCTTGGCACCGTCAGGAAAATCAGTTATTTCCGATCATATATTGTCAATTCGATCGATTTCACAACTCTACATAAAGCAAAATCAGAAAAATTATTATTTATTTATAAAGCCCTTTATATAAAACAACAAGCATCTGACCTTAATATTCAAAAGTTTCATCAGCATGATAATCTAATCGACTGGCCAAGAATAACAAAATTCAACAACAATCTACTATTATTCAGTCAAGAACAGACAGGCCCTCGACTAGAATCGACAAACATACAATCGGATTGGCAACAAACTGAAGTGGAAATAACAGAGGCGCATACGGTGACAGAAGTTTCAAAACAATATGAGCGTTTAACACTGCAATCCACACTGGCGCTGTTACCATGTGGAAATTATAAATTTGCGCAAGCAGGTGAAACGATCAACTACAGTGGGAAAAATAGCACTCGTACATGTAACAGTGAAAAATGCGCACAAATGGTTAATTCTCAAGCCATCAAAACAGTTATGACCAGATCTCAGACATCACTTTGCAATACTGCGAGAATGACCTTTACATGCAAACACGCATACACACAAGCACAAACGCATACACACTCACCAACTAGCCAAAACAAGAAACAGCAGTAAAAACGAGTCAGATTTGTTACCACTAGCATAATCAATTGAAAACCCAAAATGTATGAATATGTATGATTGTATAAGAGATGATTAGTATTCACGAAATAAATGGCCTTTATCCACTTTGTTATTAATGTGTTCTTTCTTCCTAATTATAAATATACTGTGTAACATTAAAAGGCATGGACATTATAAAGATATATATATATATATATATATATATATATATCGATTGTTGTTTATATGATGTTTACAGCCTTGATCTGAATCATTGTTATCAACGCCCGCACAATTATATAACTTTTCAAAGCAATACCACTAATACATTTTGAGTCACCCAGCCTACGGCAGTTTGTATGAGTTTTTTATCAGTATAAATTAAACATTACTTAAGGCAGCAAAGAGAATTGATCAAATAGATTGGTTTTGTCCTTATTAAGAACTGTTAAATTACTTGTCACTATTTGCCGCAAACGGGGCTCGAAACTGAATACATACTCTTCTCAGTATTTCTCTTGTATCACCGTGTCAATCCTGCCGCAAATTACATGACACTTTTAGTCTTATACCAAATTTGAACTTTGTTCAGTCTATCCTTTCTTAACTGGTTTAAAATTAAAGTACGCAAGTGTAAAATTATAGCCAAAATTCACACAGGAAAACATCACAAGACAGTTTATAATGTTTATAACGTGGGCGGCCCAAAACGAAGTACATAATTAGACATTAGATTAGCAGTTCAGCAAAAATGAAAATAAATGGTTTAAAATACTAACGACCACATTGGCGATGTAAATGAATCAATTAATAACTGAAAAACTTCATTGTAGGATGTTTTGTAGTTATAGTAATTGCTTTTGCGGGGTAGCTGTCTATTTAGTAATGATTTCCTACATTTTCATGGTGGTCGTTATCCCCACCCGTTCCTTGATCAGTCTGACATTTTCCGAAGGGTGAAGTAATAAATTCATCCATTTTCAGACGTTTATTGCAGGTGGTATAGCTAAGCATGTATCAATTCAAAGTTAAACAAAACGGACTGTGCTCTAGCCGGCAACAAAATGATATATTGTCAAAACAATTGAATGTATTACACACAAGTAATTATCAGGAACACAAACGTCTGAATCGTGAAGAATACATGTAAGTAATTGAAAATATATGATGATATAAATCCAGATTGATTAGCAATTTAGTTTAAAGTCACTGGTAAATATTATCACTGATAATTGTTGGATAAAAATCGTGTAAAACAGTCTTGAAAAACATCACAAATAATTATTCCACTGTTTGCTAGGTTTTGCATGTTTCAATTATAATATCCCATTAAACTATAGCATTTGCGAATATGATTGAGGAACATCTGATGACCTGATGCGTGGAATCATATCTGAATGCAAAGAAAGTCTATCAATCCACATATGCACTATAATCCGCAGCAGGTTCCCTGCGTATTGCGTATATCCATCAGGTTGGTATCATGTACCGACTCGGAAACCATAGTGTTAGTATCCGGTACTCATCGATTTAAAAAAGGTATCAGTTACTAACACAATAGCCATAGTGTTAGTATCCTTTACAGACTCGGTATATATATTATATAGTGTGAGTTAGCATTGAAGTCGCATTGTCGTTGACTTTAGATTATGTTAGCTTCACTATTACAGGTTTACACATTCGTCTAGGAGATTGTACCGTCCTATTATTCCACATTCTTCTACCGAATATATAGTGGTTAAAGGGCGTAATACCGGCTCCTACTGATGAGTCGCAAGTAAGCACGAAACGAATGTGCATGAGATTATACTTTCCGTTCATGCTGCCTTTGGTTTATCCTTCTGGTCACAACTGAACTAATTTGTTACTAGGTTCGCAAAACCTACTGTGGAGCTTTCTTGTAGCCGATGTCAAGGACCATAGTATTGGGATGGATTTCTTGACACACTTCAAACTGATTCTAGATCCAAAAACTAGGACTATCGCAGAAGGCCCAGGGGTGTTAGCACACACTGAGTCCAGCACTTAGGCAGTTAAAACAGTCCTTTTGCACCGTCCCACGGTCTCACATTACTTTACCGACAACATCAAGAAACACCTTACAGTATTTCAAAATTTGAGTGCCAAGAGAACAGGATTGAAGACAGGAGTAGAACACCAAATAGATTTGTTGACTCCATTACCTTGTTCCCCATAGGCTCAACCATTGGCACAACACAAACAACAAGTTTCTGTGTCTGAATGTCACCAATTGCGCAAAGAGGAAATTTGTAGAAGGTCAAATTCCAATTTGGCTGCCCCAATAGTAGTAGTTCCCAAACCTGAACCGGGACAATGGAGGGTTTTTTGGAATTATCGTCTATTAAACTCAGTGACGAAAGGTGATTCTTATCCTCTCATTAACTAGAGTATTCTGCTCCGAGACATGATGTGATATGAGGTTCATTCCACTTTAGATCTCTACAAAGCGTACTATCAGATACCGATGAAGGAAAGTACTATACCACTCATTGAAGTCAGATTTCCAGAAAGATCGCATGAATTTCTTTGAATGCTTTTTGGTTTGAAGAATGCCAATCAGACATAACAGCGTTTGGCTGAAGAAATCATTCAGAATTGTTCATTTGCAAAGCTGTACATGGACGACAAAATTATTTTTAGTCGATCACCGTAAGCATTTGGAAACGGGTTTGACCAGGCAGGAACAATATGTATTGGTGGTCAAACACAATAAGAGATACATTGGATGCTCTTCAGTTAATTATCTTGGACATGTACTTTCGAACGACGGAATTTAACCTTTAGACGACAGTATGTGCCGTTGCATTTACGGGCCAAAATCATCCAACAATTTCACGATATGGGACACCCATTCATAAAAGCCATCATTTGATTAGTCGACGACAGATACGTATGGCTGTACATGTCTAAAGACATAAGGGTATTGGTAAGAGCCTGTGCCAAGTTTCAAAAGTTTAAGGTGTGGAGATACAGAATATTGGGATTCCAACTGGACGGTTCAGACATGTACACATAGATATTATCAAGATGCCTGAAGTCAACGGTCCAAAATTGTTTACCAATAAAGGTAGATCGTTTTAGTCGCCTATTCGAAGTAGCAATTTTGAAAGCTATGACAGCGCACAAAGTCTTGTTTACGCTCCTAATGTGCCAATAACCACCTTTAAGACAAATAATGAACAAAGAGTCTTATCTAGGGCACAAATTATTCCGACAAAAATTCCTCGCAGAAGCCCCCGTATAAGAATGAAGCAGTCAGCCTAGTGATAAAAGAAGACATCAAGCCGAAGTGAACATGAAATAATTAATATTTGTAAATTTGTTTTATTAAATCGATGCTCGTTATGCGAGCAAAATTCTATATATATTTGAATAAAAATAAAGCATGTGTGGTACATTTAAAATGGCTTCTGGCGGGTTAGAAACGTTGATTCATGGACTGACTTCTCAAATGAATAATTTAACTGCAGAATTAGGCATAATTAAGTCTCGTCTGGAGGATACGCTAATCATAAACACAGACGACTTACATGTACGTGGACCATCCAACATAGGTGGACATAGCAATGGCGACCGCGCCGAAGAGTAATCAGGAGGAAATATGCCGGCGTTTTCTGTCGAAACGACGAGTTATTTCAGACCGTCATCAGAGTTTAAGTCGATGCTGGCACCATTAGATGTAGAAAGGTCACTGTTGTGGTTCGAAAAATTTGAAGCATCAGTTCGAACCCAAGAACTTTCATTAGATGCACCTATTGTGCGTGTGGCTGTCCAGGAATTAGTGGGCCATACAGTAGCAGTCCAATTGGAATTACCGGTTGACCTCACGTATGAAGAGTACAAAAGACGAGTGTTGGATCATTTCCGCGCCAGGCCTCAGTAATTGTTCTCAGAATTATACAGCCTGAAACCATTACTGAGTGCGATGCCCGTGGATAACATGACAAGTATCAAGCGGTGGTTCTCGAAGCTTACCCAGTCTTTACTTGGGTTGCAATCACATGAGGCCATCATGTTCATGCTGCTGGATCCTACCAGATACGGTGCAATATCCAGCGCCCAGGAAGCCATGGAAGAGAGACTTCAGGCTCTTCAAAGTTCGGCCATGATGACAAACAAAGTGGCAGCTGCAACTCCGCGCATGGGTCCAGTTACAACATCTGGCAGGAGCGACATACCGTACTGGAATTCTTCGCGGCATAATAATCAGTTCCGCGAGAGAAGGCAACAGCCAGTGGCCTGGAAGCAAAGTCAGTATATAAGGACTCCAGCTCCGACGAATGCGGCGTATTAGCGTCAGCAAAACCAATATACTGCTCCTCGAGAACGACCAGTTCAGTGGGGTAACAGGGTTCACAATCTCACAAATAATGGTGAGCGAGAGCAGGGCACAAATATTAATCCTTTGGTGGCTCCGACGGGTAGATCGAATGAAGACCAGCAGAACAATAAAAAAGTGGTCCGAACCAGATGGCCTTTGAAGAAAAGGAAGTGTGGGAAACATTGCCAAATGTAAGAATTTTCATTAAAGTTAAATTTTTAGAACTCTTCAACAGACAGCCAGTAATAATGCAATTGGATACTGCAGCTGATGTGTCGGTACTACTATTGACTTGGCCATTGAACAATGTAAAACCTACGAGAGCAAATTTATGTCAGGCATCGGGGGCATCGATGGTGGCTGCGGGCGAGTGGGACACAAAATTGTTAATAAATGAAAATTTCTCTCATATGTCTTTTGTTGTTGCGAATACGCAAACGCCCTTGTTGGGACTTGGTTTCATTAGAAAATGGGTTAAGACGATAGACTGTCAAAATAAGCGTGTATGCATATCGAGGCCTGAGAGAATAATTTCAATAAAGTCAATATGTACCCCTAAGATGCAGGAGGAGACCAGTTGTCTGCCTGGATGGTGGAAGAATCTTCAAAGCCAATATAACATTATATTCCAACTGCCTGATTGCAGCGAATGTCCAGGGCCGACGGTCGATCAGTTTAAGCTATGGCTAGAACTAAATGAAGGTTACGAACCACCAAAAGTATATGGTGCTCCTCCAAAGAAATTAGCAACAGCGACTCGAGCAACCCAAGAAATGATAGAAACCGGCGTTCTAGAACCGTCATCATCTGTTTTTCGTGCACCGATGCTTTACGTTACGAAAAAGGATTGTTCGCTCCGACCGGCGGCTGATTTCAGGCAATTGAACTCAGTGACTAAACCTGGCCCGTATCCCATGCCGGCTCTGCGTGATCTGTTCCTACAGCTAGAGGGAGGCAAATGGTAATCAAGAATGCGGCAGCCGATGCGCTCAGCAGAATTTCCGCTGTGCGGGTTTTGCCACTTATAAAAGTCTCTGAAGAACAAGGAAAAGATGCCACGTGTCAGGAAATAGTCAATCAGTTAAAAAACGGCATAGTGGTGTCTGCACCATATAAAACGTTGAGCCTACAGGACGGCCTGTTGATGCGGAAAGGACAAACAGTGCAATGGTTTGTGCCAGAATCTATATGAACAGAATTAATGGCCATTTGGCATGAAACGTTGGGACATCCCGACGCTTGGCAGCTCATTGAGACATTGCAGTCACGATTGTATTGGGCTGGCATGTCCAAATTAATTCGTAGCTATTGTCAACAGTTCACTACATGCCAACGTTGTAAACCACAAAAACGAGAAAAAGTCACTCCGATTGCTTTCAATGCCACTGCACGGAACGAGTTTCTGCATATCGACCTGGTAGGTCCACTACCGGTAGCTCGCGGCGGGGTGTCCTATGAGTTTTCCATGGTCAATATGTTTACCCGATGGGTCGATTTTGTACCACTGAAGAAGATCACAACAGAAAAGATTATAATGTTCTTAGAAGAGCGATGGCTCAGTCGATTGGGTGCACCACAAGTTATTGTTACCGATCAAGGCGCACAGTTTGAGTCGAAAGAATTTAATCAGTGGTGCAATGACTTTGACATAAAGCATTCCCGCACAGCCACCTATCACCCGCAGACCAATGCGACTGCTGAGCGTGCACATAGGACGATGAAAGAGGTACTGCGATGTTGGGGCTATGTGAGCCCGGGAACGTGGAGACACAAATTACATTTGGTCGAGCGGGCCATGAGCTTTACAGTTTCAACAGCTACAGGATTCGCTCCAACGACCATGGTCTATGAAGGACACATAAGACTGCCAGGTGAACCTGTAATCCAAGGATCTCATGAGCGCTGCACCATAGCAGATATTCAGGAGCAACTAAAACAGTTAACTGAATATGTTGGCGCCACACAGCAACAAGGCTATGCAAGGCAACCGACACGCACTCGCCTAAAGATCGGTGACTATACCATGGTCGCGAAGGTCGAGCCATGGCACAGCAGGCTCTCAATGATGGGCCGTATCGCGTGGAGAGGGTGAACTCAGAGCACAATACAGTTTTTGTTAGCATGCCCGATGGACCACGAGCTATTGCACTTGATTGTTTAAGCAGAGTGCCAAAGCCGATTCCTGAGGGGGGCAAGATGTGGTAATAGCCTCTTTTAAGACAAATAATGAACAAAGAGTCTTATCTGGGCTGACATTATTTCAACAGAAATTCCTCGCAGAAGCGTCCGTATAAGAATGAAGCAGTCAGCCCAATGATAAAAGCAGACTTCGAGCTGAAGTGAACATAAATTAATTAATGTGTAAATTTGTTTTATTAAATCGATGCTCGTTGTGCGAGAAAAATTCTATATATAATTGAGTAAAAATAAAGCATTTGTCGTACATTTAAAATGGCTTCTGATGGGTTGGAAACGTTGATTCAGGCATTGACTTCTCAAATGAATAATTTAACTGCAGAATTAGGCATAATTAAGTCTCTTCTGGACGATAAGCTGATAATAAACTCTGACGACATACGAGTACATGGACCATCCAAAATAGGTGGACACAACACCTACATAATTGGATATCGCATCATGGCGTTCCGGAAAGAGTCACTAGTGATCACTGTAGTCAATTTATGTAAGAGCTTTTCGTAAAATCTCTCAATATCATGGGAACAGATGTATTGCATACTAGCACATACAATTCACGAGCGAATGGGATGTTAGAAAGGCTGCATCGTGAACTGTAAGCTGCGTTAAGGTGTACTAGTGGAACAATCTGGATACACGATCTTCCCTTAGTATTACTTGCCATGCGCAAAAGATTTCGGGTACAATTAGGATCTCCAATGGCAGAGGTGGTTTATGGAGAACCACTGAGGTTGCCTGGAGATCTTCTAATAGAAACTCGAACTAGTCTTGATTGGGCTTCGAGCTATGTCGATTGGCTTTTAGGAGCACTTAGAGATAAGATGTATCGTTTAGCTCCGACCTTGACTAGAAAAGTAAAAACCAAAATGCTAAGTGTCCTCTGATCTAAGAACGGTTTCGCATGTTTGTGTAACTAATGAAAATAGGAAGAACTACCTCGCACCATTTAATAAAAAGGACCATATAAGGTCAAGATGATGACTGCCAAAGATTTCGTCATAGAGGTAAATGTCATTGATGATTGTGTTTCCCTGGATCGTTGCATTCCGCAGTTTATCTGGATTAACGATAGGACTGAATTACCAGATAAATTGATTGATCATCGTTCCATGGACGAAGCTAATGTGTGCAATCCAATAACGCAGGCACATAATTCAAAGCCGAAACATTCACAAGATGCGTTGAATACATCGACATCATGTTCTACCGAGTTACAAGATCATAAAGTTCTGTCAACGTCAGGCGAATTAGCAGTGCCAGTGACAACTGAACAGGACGCGACATCGACGTCAGTGACGCGATTTTGCACAATTCGTTAAGGAAAAGTACAACATCAGCCGAAAAACAGTGTTTACGTCTATTATTAACCGTCTCTTTTTGATAAGGTGGTGTATGTAGAGGAAGATATTTCCTCCGACAAAATTAAATTAAAATTTATTGATAAATTATAACAACGTGGCTGTTTTCGAAACGAATATTGTTTAAAAAGAAATTAATCGTTTATTTTCTTAGAACATTCTTTGTTTAAAAACTTAACAGTATATATACTTATTAATTGTGCATATTTTCAGTTATGTTAATCAGTACCTGACTGGTCTTACATTCCTTAACAAGCTGCTTTTATTTCATTTCTCTACCTTTGAGTTTAAAATACTCAATTTTCACTATATACACTTGCTTTCATTTTGTGTTTTGAATCGTACATATTGGGGAAGTTCTGGAATAGGTAATTTAATAGTTCAGTTTTTTGCGTCTTATTTATTTCCAGATTATTTGTAAGAAGTATATGTAAGAAGTACACAGTCCGTAGCCTAACACTAGGTTTTTAAATATATATTTAAGTTCGATGAACATGAAAGCTAATTTTAAGTTTAAGGACACGATAAAGTTAGCTCAAGTTATAGCAGGCATGAACATAATAGATGTCAAAGAGAATACTAGCTTATTATTATAATCAAGGTTGCGGTCTTGATATAAACACCTGACCCATTAATTACTTACATATGTCAGTATAAACTAAGAATTATATAGTGTAGAAAAGGCAATTCATCAGGTAGACCGGTTTCGTCCTTATTGGGAACTCATCAAGTACTGGCCAGAATTTGCCGCGGACAGAATACTAGCTTATCAGACTCAAATGGGTATATTAAGGTTGAAAACGACTTGGCATCCATGGGGATTTCATTTACAATATGGTTGGAGCCTCTATATCTATATATATATATATATATATATATATATATATATATATATATATATATATATATATATTAACTTCTACGCTATATACACATACATATCGAGGAAAATTATACATTTATAAAGTATACATATATATACATTTATATATATCAGATATATATTTATATATGGAATATTCAATTACATATGGAGAATACTATATATTTACATAAATAGTGGATATAAATATTATACAGACAATTAAATAATAATAATAAAATTAAAAATTTATAAATTCGTCGTTGTTTAAGCTCCTAGCGCGGTTTGAAATAGCTCCAACTTTGTTGCATTGTAGGAGGTTTTGCAGTTATTGTAATAGGTTTTGCGGGGTAGCTGTCTATTTAGTAATAATATCCAATTTTTACATTTCAATGGTGGTTCTTATCACTACCCGATCCATGATTCGTCTCTGAACCTGTTCTGAAGGGTGAAGATAGAAGACACATCCGTGTAATCAGACGTTTATTGAAAGTTATGTTGCAATGCATGAATCAATTCACTGTTAAACCAAATGGAACGTGCACTAGATGGCAAAAAAATAATATGTTTAAAAGAAACATGCTGCGCGACAGGTAATAGATTATTTACCTGATTATCGGATTGCGTACCGAAATGATTGAAACCACTGTCATCATGATTTTCCCAAATATTTCGACCTCCGGGTATGGAGGTTTTTTCAATGGCAAACACATCACCCACTAAGTTGACAATCAATATGTCAAGTGCTAATAATAGTTTAAACTGTCCTATTTAAACCTGTTGTTAGATCTCTTAAGCATAACGTTTTTTAAAAAATATTAGAAAAGTGTATGATAAATTGGTTTGTGTATATGTCTGCATGTATACACTCTTCACAATGAGATTACAGTGATTTAGTGACAATTACTGACAACTCACTAGATAAGCGTACATCATGCATGTGTGTATGTGTTCTCATTTGTTTTGGATTAAGGAGTAATCAATTAATGCACGTGTATACTAATCCCAGTGAAATTACAACGATTTCGCAACATCTGACTATTCACTCGATAAGCGTGTTTGTGTGTATGTGCGTGAGCGTTTACTTAAGACTGAACTAATCTGTTAGAAAGTTAAATTAAACGGTTCGTAAAAGAAATTGAAAATTGCCCGATAAAGAAAGATACTAGTAATAGTGCAAAGAAAATAAAGCTTTTAAAAAAAATAAACCTTCCTATCATGTATAGATAAATGTTTGTTAAAGGCGCTATACTAGCAACAGAACGTGAGATAATAGATAAAATAAGATAACAAGTAATCAAGGATGAAATTATAAGCCAATCAGTTAATAAATTAGAAGATATTTAATTACTCACCCCCCACCTCTATAAATTAATATCCATCCACTGTTATTATTCTTTTACTTGCGCGAGTTTTTGATTCAGATTCTTGCAATCTTCGTTTTCTACCATTATTTAATGCTGTATTCTAAATAGGACCTAGTGATTTTTCTACGGCTGTTTCATTCATGATATCATTTCTCGATTTAATTTCTATGGATTCTCTAATAAAACTAGCCGATCTGCTACGGCCACAAATTGATATACGTCTACACCCATCCCAATTAATTGAGTGTCCTGTCTCTATTGTATGGCGTGCAAGATCCGATCTATTAACATGGCCATACTTGCATGCAGTTTTATGTTCCCCTCCTTTTACCCTAATTGGACGCATGGTTTCACCTACATACATCAAGTTACAGTCGTTACATGGAATTTCATATACTCCCGATGTGTCTAATGGTTCTAGTTTCTCCTTTTGGTTGGGCAATTTGTTTCTTTTTAAGCTTATTTAGGTACTGAATACTGTGCTATGTCAGTGAAGCTCCTAAACAGACATCAACACTTGAAGAAACAATTAGTAAGGCAAGTGGAAAATATTCGTTTCATTAAAATATGTTTAAAACATTGCGTGATTCCTAAATGTTTTAAAATTTAAATTGCCATTTCATTTAAATGCTAAAGGTAGATCTCTTAAACATGAACTAACTTTGAACATAAGGAATAAATTGATTAGCGATTTATCAAAACGCAAATACGAACTAATCAGAGAGAAAACTTAAATAAGATCTCTGTTACGTTCCTTTTTGCACGTGGAGGACTTTAAATGTATAGTAGATTTTACTGATGGCGCACGTAATACAGAGACAAAAAAGGTTCAGATCAGGCATGATAGAAAATTAGGAAATTTGGGCATCTATAGGCAGACCATAACTAAGACGTGCCCTGCTGTAACAAATCGAGTAGTAAAATTTTCTAACTTAAATCTTAATAAGAATCAGCTAGAAATACATAATCGTGGTCTAAATACAGCTATCCAAATTGAGAAATCACCAAAAAATGAGATAATTACTGAGGCTGTTAAAACAGCACAATACCTCTGAGACAAGGGTAAAGATAGGTTTGAATTAGAGGTAGCCGCAGCTGTGCTAACGTACGCAGAGGAAAAATATAAACCAAATTATGAAATGAAAAATCTCAGGAAAGAGTTAATAGCAAACAGTGTGATATGTTTGAAAGCAGACAAAGGAGGAGCGACTATTCTGATGAATCAATCTGACTATAATGATAAAATGTATGAACAACTAGACAATATAGAGGTATACACTAAAATTAATAAAGATCCTACGGATAAGCTACAAGGAGAAGTTAAATTATTGGTCAATAACATGATTGCTGAAAGAGAATTAGATCAAGCGCATGGTAACGCTCTCATACAAAGAGATACAGTCGCTCATAGAGTGTACGGTTTAGTAAAGATACGTAAACCAGGCAACCCTTTGAGATTTATTATTAATGTCCAACAGTCTCCAACATATAAAATGTCTAAGTTTCTATGTCATAGAATAAAGAAATATTCGTACTTCTTAGACCATACTTTGATGAATTCATACCATTTGGTTGAGATTGTAGCTAAATGTGAGCTAAATGAAAACGATAGATTGGCGAGATTAGATGTGGAGTCAATGTGCAACAATAAACCAGAATCCAAAGCACCACTATTTTCAGCGTCTCCTGTATGATCATCCAGTAATATTGGAAGGAAATAAAATTATGATGAGACATGTCATGGAGATGATGGACTTATGTATGTCATCCACTTATTTTAAATTTATGAATGGATTTTATAAGTAGATTACGGGTGTTTCAATGGGACAACCACTGTCAGTTCCAATAGCTAATATCTTCATGCATTACATGGAGAAGACCCTCTTAGATATAGCGCCCCTAAATCCTAAATTGTATATAAGATATTTGGATGATATATTAGTTATTTGGAATCATGGGGAGGATCAACTGATAAATTTCTTAAATATAGCAAATCAGGTGAGCAAGCTGAAGTTTACAATTGAAAATGGGTCATGTGGTGAATTACCATTTCTGGATGTCAAGTTAATTAGAAATGGTAAAAAACTAGAACGGGATGTTTATAGCAAGCTGGATGGAATTAGGTGAACTGGGGGGCAGGGGAGGATTACAGCAATATAGAATTCAAAATTTGTTGATCTTACTATGCGTCCGGTACAGCAATTAAAATATAAACATCATTGATAGGCGTGTATGTTAATCCATTAGGTGTGCTTATAGTTAAAATACACATGTTTATAGGTAGATATGTGCGCAGAGGGGGACAGGGATAAGTTTTGTATACATTTGAGTATTAGAGACTAGGTATGAAGACCGGATATTAGGAAGACAATTAAAATAAAATATATATAAATATATCTGTCTTGAATGAGGATACCACATTTGCCACATGTTGTGTTTTACTCTTGTGCGTATTGTGTCAACCCTGAAGATGAGACTGGAAATAACGTCACGAAATATAGGTGAAAGATCAATGGCGGATCTTGATCCTAAAGCGCTTTCAGACAATCAGCTAATTGAAGGCTTAAGGAGAAGGGACAAGTGAGAACCCATCAACTGAGGCCAAAAATTACATCATCTGAAAAGATAAAAGGTTCAAGATTTTGCCGACCTATGAGTGCTAACAATTGTCCCGCACAAGAAAAATGCGGTCAAATCCGAAACGAAAAGGACAGCACTGAGAAACAAAATAATACATCTTTTAAAATGTACTTAAATCAAAAATACGACCGGATCGTCGTGCAATTATTCAACCAATACAAAAGGAGGAAAATACAAATCGGAAGGCAAGTGGAACATATCTCATTCTTGAAATTATGTTTAAAATTTAATACTATACCTAAATGCTTTAAATTTAGACTACCATTACAGCTAGATAGAGTAGGAAATATTCTGAAACAAGAACTTTCTATACATTTAATGAAATCATCGATAAAAAGTCAAGAAAAAAGAAAATATGAACTAATTAGAGAAAAAAACTAAAATAAGGTCAAGGTTGCTCTTGATATTACATTCATTGGACCTTAAATGTATAGAGGATTTCACTGATAAGGCTAGGAATAAAGAAATTCAAAAGATTAAAAAGAGACTTGATAAGAAACTAGAAAACCTGGGAATCTATAGGCCTGGAAGAAATATTCCAAACGATTCTTTTGTGTCGAAACAGGTAATAAACTTATCATCTATGGATCTCAAAGATAATGAAAAGAGAATACTTAACCTGGGACTGAACACAGCTGTTCCTATAGAATACATACCTAAGAATGAAATTATTACCGAGACAGTTAAAATCGCACAATTCCTCCCAGGAAAAGAGAAAACTAAATTTGAATTGGATATTGCAAAATTAGTATTAGAACATAAGGAGGATAAATGTAAAAAGAATTATGACTTGAAAAGATTAAGATCGGAGTTGTTATCAAATAAGGTGATATGCCTTAAAGCAGATAAAGGTGGAGCAACAGTGCTAATAAACCAGAGGGATTATGAGGATAAGATGTACGTACAATTAAATAATAAAGAAGTTTACCATAAAATAAATAAGGACCCAACGGACAAATTACAAGGTGAGGTTAAAACTTTAATTAATCAAATGATCGGATCTGGGGAATTGGATTCAGTACTTGGTAAATCATTAATACAAAGAGATTCACTCTCTCCCAGAGTGTATGGTCTAGTAAAAATTCATAAAAAAGATAATCCACTTAGGTTAATTGTCAATGTCCAGAATTCCCCAACTTATAAAATGTCCAAATTTCTGTGCCATAGAATAAGAAAATACACCTATTTTCTAGATTATACATTAAAAAATACTTATCACTTTACGGATATTATTAGTAAATATAAATTATTAGAGAATGATAAACTGGCAAGCCTGGATGTGGTATCTATGTATACAAACATTCCGGTACAGGTTGCATTAGAGTGTGTCCAACGTTGCCTAACGGAATACCCTGAAATACTAGAAGGGAGTAAAATGATGTTAAGTAGTATTATGGAAATGTTAAAAATTTGTATGTCCTCTACATACTTTATATTTAGAAATGAATTCTACCTTCAAGTTAAAGGTGTTCCTATGGGACAACCATTATCAGTCCCAGTCGCTAATATTTATATGCATTATTTAGAAAAAAAATCTCCTACTTAGATCTCCCCTCAAACCATGCTTATATTTAAGATTCCTAGATGATATCTTCCTAATTTGGAATCACGGGGACAATGAGTTGGAGAATTTTCTGTATTTAGCTAATCAACTGGGAGAGGTAAAATTCACATTGGAAAAAGAAAACAAAGAAGAATTATCGTTTCTAGATGTAAAATTAAAACGAATGGGTCAGACATTAGAGAAAGATATTTATAGGAAGGATACTTATTCTGGTATCCTCCTGAATTATTGCTCTAATCACCCGTTTGGGATGAAAATAGGCATTCTAAAATCTATGATAATAAGAAGTCTTAAAATAGTGGATTTAAAATATAGGGATAAAGAACTAATGAAATTGAAAGAAATATTCAGGATAAATGGTTATCCGGAAAAATTAACTGAGAAAATCATAAAGGAGACATTATTGCGATTTAAGAGAAGAATAACACAGGAGAAACGGACAGGAGATTTAGATAATCAGAATGAAGATAAGCACAGAACTCTGGTTCTACCAGACTCCAAATTAAGTAGAAAGATTAGGATATTAGCAACAAAATACAACATAAGAACAGTGTTAAGACAAACAGTTACAATAGGCAATAAGTTACCGAATCAAAAAGAAAAAAATAGAACCTCTTAACACATCAGGGGTTTATGAGATACCTTGTAAAGATTGCAATCTTAGGTATATAGGTGAAACCATGCGTCCAATAAAGGTACGTAGAGGTGAACATAAGACTGCATGCAAATACAGACATAGTAATAGATCGGATCTAGCCAGACACTCAATGGAGTCAGGTCATCAAATAAACTGGGACGGCTGTAAACGGATTTCACTATGTAACCGAAATAGATTAACCAGGTTGATTAGAGAATCAATTGAAATAAAATCAGGAATAAACGTCATGAATATGACATGTGTAGAAAAATCATTAGGCCCAATATTCAATGAAGCCTTCTCTAATGGAAAGAAACGTAGATTATAGGAATCAGAGCTAACAATAAATCTAAATAAGAGACCACGACTATGAAAGGGGAGAAAACAGAACGAATTAGATGGATTTAGAGGGCGGTAATATGGCTATAGTTATATATGTATATATATGATGAAAATTTAAATTTATATAAGATGTGAGAGAATTTCACGTTGTTGCTTATATATTTATCTAAATATATTTAACAAATATGGGCATCTATATTTCGCAAATACATATATATGGATGATTCTAAATATTCATATAAGATGTGGGGTGAACTCACATATTTGCTTAAATGCTTATTTAGATATTCACAATATATATGTAGAAGAATATTTAGATTTTATATATAAGGTGGGAAAAGCTCACATGGTTGCTTAGGTGAATTGAGATAGGCATTATGTATATATATATATATATATATATATATATATATATATATATATATATATACATATATATATGAGGTGTAGACGGGAAGATAGATATGCTTTGATATTTATATATACATATAAATTGTAAGTGGTTGAATTTCAAAGAACCTATTTCAACTGCTTATAGATACATATATCTACATATATATATATAGAAGTATATAGATAGACAATAAAATAGATATATAAAAAGTGTTTTACTGATATAATTTATCCGTTGCGGGACTCACAGTGTTGCTTGTATGAGATTCATATTATATATATGGTATATACACGTATATATATATATATATATATATATATATATATATATATATATATATATATATATATATATATATGATGAATATATAGATATTTATAAAAGATGTGGGATGAACCCACATAGTTGCTTATATGCTTATCTATATATATACATAGATAGCGTGTGGACATATGTATAAATGGATATTTTATAAGATGTGGGTACAAATATATAAGTAAAAATAAAATTAAAATATAAAAGATTGCTGATATATATATAGTGTATACACGTAGGTATAGTTATATTTAGATATATAGATATTTATAAAAGATGTGGGAGTAACCCACATAGTTGCTTATATGTTTATCTATATATATAGATATATACGATATTTTAATACAGAAACTAATTCATATAGGATCTGAGTATAAATGTGTACTGAGCGGAAAAACAATTTAGTTAGTGTAACTTCCGTATTAGGTCTTGTCAAAATGATAGAATAATACTCTATAGAGTTTCAATAGTTTTTTAATCTCTCTGTATATAACCGATTGCAAGCTGGATGGAATTAGGTGAACTGGGGGGCAGGTGAGGATTACAGCAATATAGAATTCAAAATTTGTTGATCTTTCTATGCGTCCGGTACAGCAATTAAAATATAGACATCATTGATAGGCGTGTATGTCAATCCATTAGGTGTGCTTATAGTTAAAATACACATGTTTATAGGTAGATGTGTGCGCAGAGGGGGACAGGGATAAGTTTTTGTATACATTTGAGTATTAGAGACTAGGTATGAAGACCGGATATTAGGAAGACAATTAAAATAAAATATATATAAATATATCTGCCTTGAATGAGGATGTGTGTCAATGTACACCAATATACCATTACCTGAAGCACTAGATTATTTCAGCATCTCCCTGTTTGATCATCCAGTAATATTAGAAAGGAAGCAAAATGAAGATGAGACATGTGTGGAATGGACTTATATATATCCTCCACTTATTTTAAATTTATGAATAGATATTATAAAAGACTAGGGGTGTTCCAATGGGACAACCACTGTCAGTTACAATAGCTAATATCTTCATGCATTACTTGGAGAAGACCCTCTTAGATATAACGCCCCTAAATCCTAAATTGTACATTAGATATTTGGATGATATATTAGTTATTTTAAATCACGGGGAGGATCAACTGATAAAGTTTTTAAATATAGAAAATCAGGTGAGCTAACTGAAATTTACAATTGAAAATGAATCATGTGGTGAATTACCAATTCTGAATGTCAAGTTAATTAGAAATGGTTCAAAACTAGAATGGGATGTTTATAGCAAGCTGGATGGAATTAGGTGAACTGGGGGGCAGGTGAGGATTACAGCAATATAGAATTCAAAATTTGTTGATCTTTCTATGCGTCCGGTACAGCAATTAAAATATAGACATCATTGATAGGCGTGTATGTCAATCCATTAGGTGTGCTTATAGTTAAAATACACATGTTTATAGGTAGATGTGTGCGCAGAGGGGGACAGGGATAAGTTTTTGTATACATTTGAGTATTAGAGACTAGGTATGAAGACCGGATATTAGGAAGACAATTAAAATAAAATATATATAAATATATCTGCCTTGAATGAGGATACCACATTTGCCACAAGTTGTGTTTTACTCCTGTGCGTATTGTGTCAACCCTGAAGATGAGACTGGAAATAACGTCTCGAAATATAGGTGAAAGATCAATGGCGGATCTTGATCCTAAAGCGCTTTCAGACAATCAGCTAATTGAAGGCTTAAAGGAGAAAGGACAAGTGAGAACCCATCAACTGAGGCCAAAAATTACATCATCTGAAAAGATAAAAGGTTCAAGATTTTGCCGACCTATGAGTGCTAACAATTGTCCCGCACAAGAAAAATGCGGTCAAATCCGAAACGAAAACGACAGCACTGAGAAACAAAATAATACATCTTTTAAAATGTTTATAGGAAGGAAACTTACTCAGGTATCCTACTTAATTTCAATTCAAATCTCCCATATAGAATGAAAATCGATATCTTAAAATCGATGATATTAAGAAGCTTAAAATTAACAGATAAAAAGCATAGGGAGATTGAATTAGGTAGACTGCGAGAAATATTCAGTGCTAATGGGTATCCTCTAAAGTTAATTGAAGCCACTATAATGAGCGTTATAAGTAAATTTAATCATAACTAGAAATAAGTGAACTCAAATAAAACAAAAGATGATCGAAGGATAATGATAATACCTGAATCTAAACTTATTAGGAAAATCAAAATTATAGCATCCAAATACAATATACTTACTATTTTAAAACAGACCGTTACCCTAGGTATTAAACTGCCCAACCAAAAGGAGAAAATAGAACCATTAGACTCATCAGGAGTATATGAAATTCCATGTAACAACTGTAACCTGATGTATGTAGGTGAAACCATGCGTCCAATTAGGGTAAGAAGAGGGGAACATAAAACCGCATGCAAGAATGGCCATGTTAATAGATCGGATCTTGCACGCCATACAGTAGAGGCAGGACACTCAATTAATTGGGATGGCTGTAGACGTATATCAATTTGTGGCCGTAGAAGATCGACTAGATTGATTAGAGAATCCATAGAAATAAAATCGAGAAATGATATCATGAATGAAACAGCCGTAGAAAAATCACTAGGTCCTATTTAGAATACAGCATTAAATAATGGTAGAAAACGAAGATTGCAAGAATCTGAATCAAAAACTCGCGCAAGTAAAAGAATAATAACAGTGGATGGATATTAATTTATAGAGGTGGGGGGTGAGTAATTAAATATCTTCTAATTTATTAACTGATTGGCTTATAATTTCATCCTTGATTACTTGTTATCTTATTTTATCTATTATCTCACGTTCTGTTGCTAGTATAGCGCCTTTAACAAACATTTATCTATACATGATAGGAAGGTTTATTTTTTTTAAAAGCCCAATTTTCTTTGCACTATTACTAGTATCTTTCTTTATCAGGCAATTTTCAATTTCTTTTACGAACCGTTTAATTTAACTTTCTACCCTATTGAAACACTTTATCCGTTTCTAATTTAATTTTGCTAACTCTTAATTATTTACTTTATTCACAGTATCTTGCCCCCTCCTCACCGGAATGCCACTCGTAATTACTTCATTTAGGAAAGTACGTGTAAAATAGGTCTGACGTGTGCATTTAGGAAATGACAGTTATCATTTTATTTTCACTTGAATGACTTTTACACGTGCCTGTAATTACATATAACAGATTAGTTCTCAGTCTTAAATAAATGCTCACGCACATACACACAAACACGCTTATCGAGTGAATAGTCAGATGTTGCCAAATCACTGTAATTTCACTGGAGTGAGTGTACACGTGCATTCATTGATTACTCCTCAATCCAAAATAAACGAGAACACATACACACATGCATGATGTACGCTTATCTAGTGAGTTGTCAGTAATTGTCATTAAATCACTGTAATCTCATTGTGAAGAGTGTATACATGCAGACATATACACAAACCAATTTATCATACACTTTTCTAGTATTTTTTAAAAAACGTTATGCTTAAGAGATCTAACAACAGGTTTAAATGGGACAGTTTAAACAATTATTTGCACTTGACATATTGATTGTCAACTTAGTGGGTGATGTGTTTGCCATTGAAAAAACCTCCATACCCGGAGGTCGAAATATTTGGGAAAATCATGATGACAGTGGATTCAAACATTTCGGTACGCAATCCAAAAATCAGGTAAAAAATAATAAACTGTCAGCAAAATTGAATGTCTTATACAAAAATAGTCACAATAAACACATTTCGCTGAATCGTGATGAATTTATGTAAATGATTGAAAAGGTAAGATGTTTTCACAGATCATGCACCATTAGTTAGCGCACTTCGAAACGGGACTTCATCTATAGCCAAGTATTCTGCCAGAATATAAAGACATCTGTCTCGTCTGAGCAAATTGAAGTTTGACATCTTTTATGTCAAGAGCGAACAGAATTTCATTGCAGACGCACTTTTTAGGCCAGACATCTCGCTACAACCAACGTCGCCGTCGCCATTTACGGTCAACCCCGTGGAACTCCGCGTGACACTCACATTTATAGATGAGTAGCCCGTCACCCCACCAAGTTCATATGCCGACTCTTTGAAAGCTTACCTATTATTTACTTCACGTGTATGCAGCCGAACAAGCCAGTTCTGCAGACCAGCCTTCAAAGAAAGGTTTTCGACTCAATTCACTCAATTTCTCACCCAGGAAGCAATGCGACTTTCCTACTTCTTACAGATCGTTTCTGGGATCACAGGCTCAGGTAGAAAGCTAAACGATGCGTCTTCGTGTATGCCATTTTCCAAAATAACCAGATCACACTGCAAGATGATAGGAGACAGTAGCGAACATGGCTAAAGTTCTAGAAGGATTGGCCATAACGAAATCCGAGCTAAATCAAGTGAATGCTTGATCGAAATTTATGCCTAAAACTAATTATAACGGTAGGCGGCGATCGAGATCCCCGCAATCCTTTAACAGATATGCCCCATAGAACTGGTGCTATAATCACCAGAAGTTTTTTATTCATGCCAAGTCTGTCTTTGTCGTTCCGAAGAATTTCCGAATGAGTGTCAATTTCCACAGCTGACGGAAAGGACAAAAGACCGCAGACACAAGGGTGCATCAGTATCGGGAAACGTCTGGCGCAGAAAGTAGAAGACCGTACTTTCTGCACATCAACGGCATCAACGGCGCTACAGGGAAGAAGCCAACTACAATCCGACATCCCTGTCGAATCTTTTCGTCCACGCCGAATTTTTCACATAGAGAGCCAAACGGACAACGCCAGTCGCAATCACCAGCCAACTTGTTTGCATGACCCGGCCAGTCAGCCCAACGAACATCTGCACCTTCTTGATTTCAGAACCGGCGAAGAATTCATCGTAGACACAGGTGCAGCAGTCTCAGTTCTCAAGAGTGATTCAATGGCCGAGATGTCGCTAGGCGTTCTATTCGCAGCAGCTACAGGCGAGCCCATACCTACTTATGGCTGTCAGTATCGCACACTCAACATAGGTTTACGGCGTGAATTTTCTCACAACTTCATCATTGCCAAGGTCTCACACAATATAATAGGCCTTGATTTCCTTTTGAAATTTCGGCTCATTGTTGATCTTGCCAATCAAAAGATCATCGACCCCTCCACCAGACTTGAGCAAACGTTTTTGGACACTTGCCTCCGAGCATTTGGAGTTACAGGTCATTCAGCCAGCCCCAGTGCATCAGTCAGCAGATATATCAGCAGCTCTTCATAAATACAAGTCGCTTTTCAATCTTAACCAGTCCGAACTACGAGTCTCCAATACGATGCATCATATCGTCACAGAAGGACAACCTATTGCACTAAAGAAGCGATCACAGGCCCCTGCTTAGTTGAAATCGGCCCAAGAGGAATTTTGAAGAATTTGGAATTGGGAATTATCTGACCATCGAAATGTTCATGGGCTTCACTATTGCACTTTTCTCCGGAGATTACCGTAAGCTAAATTCAGTGACAAAATCTGATGCATATCCTATTCCAAATATTAAAACCTTACTTGAAAAACTCAATGGCAGCAATTTCTTCTCAGTGATTGACCACAAACAGGCCTACCATCACATCCCGGTAGCACCAGAGGATATTTAAAAGGCTGCAGTCATCACTTCATTTGGCCATTTCGAAAATCTTTACATGCCTTTTGGACAACATACTTCGCGACGACTCTGCTTATTGTATTTCATATCTCGATGACATAACGGTATTCAGTCCAGACTTAGAATCTCATACCAAGCATCTACAAAATGTCCTCTCACGCTTATCCAACCATGGACTCAAGATCAATTGTGACAAGACACAGATTGCAACTACATCCGTGGACTTCTTAGGGCATCGCATCACACCACAAGGTATTCAACCTTTGCCTTCAAAGGCGAATTCAATAAGGAATATCAAGTCACTGAAGACTGTTAGCGAGTTGCAGAAAATTCTGGAGCACTAAACTATTATCGCAAGTTCGTTCCAGACATTTCAAGACAACTTTATCCTTTGTGCAGGCACCTGCGGAATTGAAAAGGACTTAGCAAGAATAATATCATTGCTTGGTAATCCGAAGACGAGGAATTACTTCGACTCGCCATCAACTCGTTAGCAAATGCCACAATGCTAACGCATCCAGATTTTCAACGACCATTTCTAAACACGACAGATGCTACTGAATTCGCTATTGGAGCCACTTTGGAACAAGAGATCGACGGAGTTCGGAAGCCAATCAGTTTCTACTCGCGTACTCTTTAATCAGTAGAAACGAGATACGACACTTTCGGTCGAGAACTTTTCGCCATCCACGACGAAGTGCGCCATTTTATCAGCATAGTGGGAAGTAGCAGATTTGTTGTTTTCACAGATCATGCACCATTAGTTAGCGCACTTCGAAGCGCAACTTCATCTATCGCCAAGTACCCTGCCAGAGTGGAAAGACAGCTTTCACGTCTAAACGAATGGCAATTTGAAATCTTTCACGTCAATGGCAAACAGAACTTTATTGCAGATGCCCTTTCCAGGCCAGACGTCTTTTTACAACCACCTTCACCGTCGCCATTCACTGTAAACTCTGTCACACTCAGTGAACCTGCACTAACGCCAACACTCCTGCGAACGGAACAACGCGGCGACATTCACATTCAAAGTTCAATAGCCCGTCACCCAACCAAGTTCATATGCCGTCTCTGGGAAGGCTTACCTATTGTTTACTTCACGGGTATGCAGCCCAACAAACCAGTTCTGCCGACCAGCCTTCAGAGAAAAGTTTTCGATTCAATTCACTCAATTTCTCACCCAGCAAACCAAGCGACTGTCCGACTTCTCACAGATCGTTTCTGGGGTCACAGACTGAGGCATAACGTTAAACGATGGGTCTCCGAGTGTGCTACTTGTCAGAAAAACATGGTCACACGGCACACTCGTTCTAAGTTGCAACATTTTCGAGCTACTTCTCACCTAGCCATCGTCCACATCGACGTAGTTCACCTGACAACGGTTCAAGGTTTAAGCTACCTTCTAACTATGATTGATAGATTTACACGGTAGCCTGCGGCATTACCTCTTGGCACCATTTCGGCAGACGAAGTAACCAACGGTTTTATCTCTGCATGAATATCCAATTATGGTGTTCCCAATGAGGTCATTACTGACAGAGGCACTTGCTTCTCGTCGGATCGTTTCAAAACCACCTTGCCGTACATATGATGCACCTTACGCCAGACGACTGCCTGCCATCCCCAAGCTAACGGTTTGGTAGAGAGGACGCATAGGGAGCTCAACGCTGCTTTAGCATGCTCGTCCATTAATGGCAACTGGGTCGATGCACTACCCTTAGTTCTTCTCGCCATGCGTTCCCGTACTCATGAATCCATTAAAACGTCTGCGTCACAACTCTTTTATGGAATGGATCTACGCCTGCCTAGTCAGCTTCCACGTCTACTACCTGCACAGGATGACCCACAAGACGAAGCTACCCGCCTTCGACTTCATTTCGGTAACATGTATGAACAGCAGTAGAGACATACCCTTCGTCCAGTCTTCGTTCACCCGCAGCTCCACAGCTGCAAGAGAGTACTCGTTCGCAACGACACTGCTGTTGCACCACTACAACCAAAGTATCGCGGTCCTTACCCGATTTTACTCAGACAACCAAAATACTTCATCATTATGCAAGGCGCTACACCGACATCAGTAAACATAGACAGGTTGAAACCGTTTATCGAACCACCTGATCCTGAGAGCGTTCAACCTTCTACACACGTCTCAGGCTCCGTCTGCTCACAATCTCAATAGCTTGCTTTGCATAACGCGTAATCGATCTTTTAAAATAAATTTTTCATTATTCTATGTATCAAAAATTTTTAATTTTACGTTATTTTTCGCATTTATCTCACGTGGCATAACCAGCTGTTCTTAGCTAACAATTGTGTAGCATTTTTGAACAGTTCTTTGGTATTATGCCATCTCTGAGGCAATGTTCGTTTACATATTTTTATGCAGTTACCTTTGATTTTATGTATATATTTTTACATTATAATGTATGTCTCACGCCTGACATCACACTGCCTATTTTTCCATGACCAACTACTAGGAACTAACGCTTTAGAGTAGCAATACTAAGTAGTTATCAGCTTCATATCATGGTACAGGCCACTTTTAATGCATATCTCAACTTCGTCAATTGCAAAAAGATCACTCTACAAATATCATAACCACAACGTCGAACACACGCTCTATCTCCTTTGGTCGTATACAAACACATTGACGACGATAAAGCCTGTCTAGGTTTTAACTTAAACCTGGAAACTTCAGTGGCGATTTACCTCGAAATCCGCACACTGCGGCTCCCAAATCTTACACTGCTCTATTTTGCCTCGCGTGGTATGAATGTTCGCTAGAGTTAACAATTTTTGTAGCAATTCCTAGTTGTTACTTGGCATCATATCATTGTTGACGCAACCAACAAGCATACTTAAGCCCAGCATTTATTATTATATTTTTGCTTAACTGGTTTCGAACTTTGTCATGCATTTATCTAGCCTCGCAGAGAGGAATTTTTTCCATTTTTTCAGAGGTAAAAGTGATGTAACGACACAAATAAATTGCCGACATATTGCGTAAATTAAATTCTTTTCCATTTACGCTGCACCAATGAGAAAAAAGCGAACCTTGCCGTTAACCAATAATGTGCAAGTAGCCATATATGGTTATTACATGGTCATTTGAGCACGGTGAATTTATCATTCAATTCAGTTGTCACTTTTGCTTTCTGCTGTGTGTGTCTCCGAAGTGCTGTCTCCTACCTTTCACATACGCTGATTTTTGGACTTGCTTTACCAAAATTGGCAACATCAGTAACGCCAATCTTGTTGCTGTACAACTAGAGAGACGAGCCAATTACTGCAGAACTTCAACGAAGTTAATCAGCGAGATTCCAACGCCACAACAAAAGGAACCACAACCTAAGTCAACCCGAGCTGGTCACAAGAGTCTAGGAGTACTTCTGGACGACATCACACTTAAAGACCTTCTTGGCATTTGCCAGAGAACGCAAGACCGGCTCTGTTAAGGGACCCCCAACAGTACTAACTCTTTATTTCATGGCACTCTTACCGAGTTTGTAACGTCGTACGGCATTTACTTGAAGCTGGGTCTTTTACATTTGCTTCGGCAAGTGTGATCTGGAGTCTTTTTCAAGGCTTTGCTATATTATGTTGTCTAAGATATGATTTTGCGGGTCGCTCTTGTATATGAGCGTTACTGTATCATGTATTGTTGGTCCGAGTGCACTATAAAAAATAATGTAGGCTAATTTGGAATCGGCTTTATACGTGGTCAGTTCTACTCCCTCGCTTTCTGTTATATTTGACTCTGGATAGCTGTTGGTCATGCATATTATGCTTATTGAACTCATTAGATGTTGCTGATTTTTATTTTTATGAATATTTTTGTATTTTTGCTTTTCTTAATTTTTGGGCAAATTTTTTTGGGATATTCTGATTGGTTTAATTGATTGTATGGCGGCCCCCTACAATCTTCATTGATTAACCTGTGGTAAATTGTTCTGCAAGATATAGTTCTCGCTTCATCAAGACGGATTGCTTCCGCTTGCACTTGTACAATTTAAAGTCAATTTACTTAACTACAGTTCGAAATGATGGCCTCACCGAAGCCCTGTAAAGACCGCAGCAAGCCCAAAGGGGCCATGACAGCTTATGCATGCTTTGTCCAGGTCATACGTGAAGAACATAAGAAAAAGCATCCCGGTGAACAGATTGTCTTCAGTGAATTCTCTAAAAAATGTGCAGAACGGTGGAAAGTAAGCTTTGACATTTTATTCTAATGACTTCTTTGCAGTCAATGTCAGCGAAAGAGAAGAAACGATTTGAGGATATGGCTGCGGTTGACAAGGAACGTTTCAACAACGAAATGAACAGTTACATACCGCCTGACGGAATTAAAAAGGGTAAAAAACGGAAGATGGCACGTGATCCTTTACAACCGAAGAGACCTTGGTCGGCGTTCTTCTTTTTCTGTGATGAATTTCGAGGTAAAATCAAGCAGATGCACCCCGAATGGAAGGTGGCTGATATTGCCAAAGAGTTAGGAAGGCGATGGGAGGATTGTCAGGACAAGCCTAAGTACGAGACGCTTGCACAACAAGATAAACTAAGATACGAAGAGGTGAGCATTGTACATTCGTGGCTTACTTCTTGTTTCTATCATTTATCATTCATGACCCTCTTTCTGACTGTCTGAATTCATTTGTCGATTATAGTTATGACTTGTAAAACAACTGCTGTTTAATTATGATAATCAATCCGATTCGGAGGTAAGGAAACAGGTAAGCAAGACTGTTATCGCATCTCTCAGTACAACATAACATGAGGTAGCGATTTTTCACATATTTGAACGTAACTTGTTTGTGTAAGGTATTAAGATAGACAAAGAAAACTGGAATGAAATTTTCATTGTCTTATTTACTGAGCTATTAAGACTAACCTCTACTTGATTGTTTTTATGTTTACGCCTTAATCAATAGGACCTTTGAGTAATGATGGTGACTAATATTCTTGATGAACGCTCATGAAGTCGACCTATGCGCCCGCTGGATTCTGCCGCATTGCATTTATAGAAAATGTTAATTGATACAATTAGTAGTTTTATTTAGCTCTAACCATTAAAATACTGCTCTAATTTACAGGAAACTCCGATTGTCTGTCTTTTAAAAAACATTAGGCTAATTTATTGTTGTATGTTTTTCACATGCGTATTGATCATTTCATTAATAAGTTTTCGAATTGTAATTATTTATACATTTTGGAAGTACAAAGTAACTCATTTTTGTAACCAAGAGACCATAGTTGAAATATAGTGCTTAGGCTAGTAATTCGGATTGAATTAATTCCTTTACCCAGAGATTTCCGGTTTGCTATTTTTATTTTTATTCCCAATACTTATGTATGCCCTTCAGCAGGCGTTGCCTATCTTGGATAATACATTTACCGACGAGAACAAAGTTATCCAGGACGGTTGATCGTTCGTTATAAAGGTTATTATACCTTTAAAAGTGCCACAAGTGATTATTTAAAAAAATCTTTTGTCTTTAAGCTGGCTTACGAGCAGTGTGCAATTGTAGAAAATTCTTAACATCACATCCAATGATGCCGGCGAAGCTCTTATTTTGAAAAATAATTAATGGAACCCTATGCATAATTACAACGAACACTTAATGATGCGTGTTCACGCATGCGAAAAGACAGAAACACGTGTTGGTAGTTTACTGCTGATAAAAAATATTATAGTAATAGGAATGTACGCGTCCAGATTTCAATGTATTATTATTTATATTAAGTATTAGTGTATACATTCAGACTCATTTAGCAATGTTTTGATCTATCTATTTCGCAAATTACACTTACCTAAATATCATGAACGTCCCTTCGAGATTGTGTGAAAACTGCACTTGTAATTGTGAACATGGCTTGTTTCTCTGGTAGTGATGAAAATTTTCTTTCGAAATGGACAGTAATTGGCGTTAGGATATGATTTATCTGTTATTTTGAGCGATTATTCAATTGCATAAATCAATGAAATTCGTGATTTGAAAAGTTCTGTATACTAAGGCTTTGTTTTTTGCTCAAGATTTTGTACTACTACTATTTAGTGGCATTTGTCGTATTAAACATTATCATTACTGTGTATTGGTTGTTTCGTATCTGATTTTCATCGGACCTTGATCAGCTCCAGTGGCATTACTATGGCTCACTGATATTTAAGACAATCCGTTGTTTATTTTTGTGCCGCTTAGGATATGGCCAAATTTCGTGCTGGAACTTATGTTCCACCCAAACAACCGAGGACAGCGGATATGTTTTCTAATTCTGGCGATGGTGCTGGTGGCTCTGTGTGTACAGAAAACGGTGGTGAATTAGACCATGATGACGGCATTGCACTGACTGAGGTGACTAGTACAACAGGTGGTGGTTTGGTCGATGATGATGAGGATGACGAAGATGGTGACCCAGGTGACGGAGATTTCGAGAATGAATCTGGTATTGCTGATGGTTCTGCTGAAGACTGAGAAAATGATTAGTTGGTGCAGTGGTCTCCTGAATGAAGCTTCACATGAAATTGAGGTAAACCTGCTAGACGTGTTTACTGAGCAGCTAAAGTAACCCATTATTTTGTGCCCTTTTCAGTTGTAAAACGTGATACGTTCTAGTTATTTCGATCGTCAGTTACCTTATACGGTAGTCTGTCTTTCGGTGCCAGCAACTTTATCGATCATTGTGTTTAATGTGCAACCCGGTCCTGTTTCACTATCGTGCTGAAATTAGGTATTGTTATTCTTCAATATATTTGTTTGTATGTATCTCGCTTTGAACCCTCAGGCAATCCGAATGACCCGACTTTCGTTTCATTCCTTTATATACATTGTTCATATATCCATATTTCAAATTTGCTAACAAACTCATATAATTGTACGTGTAATCACTCATTTATAAATTCACAATAACGATGGATTTTAACTGTATACATACGAAAATTTGTGTGTTGGTATGTTATTTCGTCACCAACTTTCCGGTGTCTTGTTTTCGTGAATATGCTTCGATATCTGAATCATGTAAATTAAAAATATTTGGTTCCAATCAAACAGCGAGCTTTGTCTATGAGTTATTAATGCATACAAGTTTATTAATTATTGACCAAATCTGGGGTTGGTAGATCTTTACGTGTTGTCACATGCTATTTGTGAATAATGAATCTTACTATTTTCGTAACCATATATTTATTTATATAATGTGTGGATATCAGTCTTCAGTTACGGTTGGAAATGCATAATCTCCTTCACTATGTACAGTTTCGCCCTAGATTAATCGAAATCATTCATTTTTATTCCCTTGAAACTGATGCTCTGCAACGAATCTTTGTGCTCTAAAGCATAATCTTTATTCCGCCCTCATTAAATCCGTTTCTATCATTTTCTCCTTTGGTGTACACATTTCTATTGATTAATTATGTACTTAACAGTTTATATGCATTTAATGAAAACAAAAAAATTCTCGATGACAAAAATAGTTTTTTTCAATACCATACAAATTGATAAAAGAATAGTTGTTACATTTTACTGTGTATATTATCGTATCATTCAGCTTCACTTTCTAGAAGTTCCGTGTTATCAAGAAAACTATTTTAATTTCAGCTTGTTTTCCGTTAATTAATTGGCTATTCTTGATTGCTCCAGTTGGGTTTCTTTCATTATCTAAGCATTTTAAGTAAGAAGTCTTTGTACATTTGTCTTTTATGTACATAGCGATGCGACAATTTCATTATAACACTTGTGATCACCACAGTTTAGCGCGTGGAATGGAGTTTAATTTCGAGTCTATGATGTCTCCCAGGGTGTTTATTCGGTGGTCGTAGCTTTATGTTACTAAGTATATTTTAAAGGAGAGTTTTAAGCTTCATTTATTTTTTTGCTTGTATCAACGAAAATGTTTGTCTGTGCTTTCATTCGATTTTTGTGTGTAAGACTAGTTTGATCTTTGTCATAGCCAAAAAATTCTTTGATCCGCGAGTTGTAGTGATAAGGATATTTTTGTGGTATTGCAAAGGTGATTGTCTTTGTAGCCTTGATTGTAATTTAGATAATTCAACAGTGTGTTACTGACAATATTGTCAAAAACGGTTGTTACTTTTATTGCATGCTTGTCGATTGATTGTCAGCTAGGTCAATTGATATTGAGGTTTTTTTCCTTTATCGCTATGATGAAAAATAAATATGTTGAAGTTTCAATAGTTTTCTGTCTTATAATACGCACTTTGGTCGGTCATTACGCGAATTGGGATCAGAAAATGGTGTCGTTTTAGTTGTAGTTATGATGCGATTGTGTCTGTACAATCATATGTATTTAGAGCGGCTACTACATAATTGAAGTTTGGTTTATTTTTCCCAACTGGAGGAAACTGCAGGTAGTATGATGTGTCAGACTGCTGAGTCAATTTCGTGACTTAGTTTCACAAATAGACTTGAAAGGAGATCGGACTCGTACGGTCTGTACGCATTCTAGGAATGGGCTGCCAATATTGTATTTAAAGCGGACACTATGCACCAGGATTAATTGGAAGTTCTAGTTATGATAGCACAACTGTACGCCACTTTAGGGTCGATTATTATTCAATCATTGTTTGGATATGGGTGGGTTTAACACTTCCTGCACTGCAGCTTTTTCATTCTCCAGCGTGTCGGCGCTGGAGCGCCAGTTTATTTGTCTGCCATTATGCATTAGCTGCTCATGTAGTATGTGTCTTTATAGCAGGAACACATATTTGTCTAAATTGTGGACGTTGGCTTTTGTAAAACATTCTTTATTCCTGCAGTGTTTTGTTTATGCAGGAAATCTATTTTTTACGGAGATCTACATATCCAAAATTAGGTTCCATCGAAACTTATACCAAGAAAGCAGGTCTCCACTGCATCTTATTTTTTCGTTTGAAATTCAAGTGTCTCCTAGTGAGGCCATGATGCGGCGTGTTTAAGTGACTGATATTGCTAATAATGTATTCGGCCACGTGATTGCTGGTCCACATCTGGGTTTCCAACCATTCGCTGTCGCTTCGGTAATCTCTCGAGATGGATGCGTCGTCTGCCTTCTAGACTAGGTTTCCAACGAAGGCAATTAGTCTTATTTACAAGGTTCGATGGGGATTGAACATAAGGAGTGGCAGAATCGAGCTGACCGAGTCGTAAATTTTGCTATTAAGTAGTTTTCTGACTCTCAGTTGGCAACAATTTAAACAGAACTAAGTAAATACATGGATGGACATCTCGGTATCCGCGTCAGTATTCTACTTTATCTTGGACCCAATGAAATAGATGGGCGATTTCATATTAGTTACAATAATTCGCCGAAGAAAGTTACAGAATTGTTAAAATTATGGAATTATAGAAACCGACTCAATTTTTCATAAAATTTTCTGGGCGTTTTGTCTCACCCTCCCGAAAGAAGTCTTGCATGCATAAATGCCTGCGAACAGGGCAGCACGATGATGATGACCACCGAGTTCCATTCCTGGGATTGTTGCGGTGATCGCAACGAAGACTTCATTGCCAATAATTATGCACGGGGGAGTAATGTTATATCGTTTTCGAATGGCTGAGCTAGCTACGTTATGTTCTGAAAAAGAATAAAATTACAGGCTGACGCATCACCATAACCGGCTTCAAGTATTCGAGCACCTTTGACCGGGACGCTACTATGCTTGGCTCTATAGTATCTTGCTCTATGCAGAATCGAAAGCAATTGAGTAGTTAATAAAACAACGATGGTTGGCAGTGGTATTGGTGTTGCATTGATTTAGTTTACAAATTCCATTCTCGTTCGAAATTGTTTGAGTTGGGCTAGTTCATCTCTCTCACATATCACGGATTCTAGATTGATAGGTGTCCACTTTATATTCAGCGCAGCGGATAATGATACCACGCCAGTTAGCAGGCGTGGTAGCGCCGCCTTTTTATGAATGATCAACAAGATAGTATTTGAATCATTTGGGACGAATTGGTACTTCAGATTGCGCCAATAAGCTCATGAAGATCGTTATGAATCTCTAGTCAACTAATTCGACATTTTCAAAATGGAATGTCTTTCTGAGATAACTCATGCGACAGTAAGTCAGCCATTTCACTAAAACTAGAAGTTTCAGTGTCGACCTCGTAAGAAGTTTGTGGGATCAATCCATTGCTGACAATGTCGTTTTCGAAGTATGATGGATTGGGTGGTGGCATCTCTACTACCTTAGCAGAACGACTGCTGCCAATACATTGGATATGAGCATTACATTCTAAGAAGCTGTTAATATTCGTTGCTGGTTTCAATTTATTAGTAAAGTAAGTACAATGTTGAGTGGTTAGCTGAAAACTACTTGTGAAGCTTGCGTTCTTAGTCATTAATTCTTCGTTTTGCAACAATGCTTTTTCTTTATAGTTGCCTGATATGATATCGAATGTAGCTACAAGTGGCCCATCAGAAGCATTGTGTCCCAGAAGAAATTGAGCACGTTTTTATCCGGTTTTAGTGCATGGATTGCGAGCAACTGTATGTAGCAATTTTTCAACCGACTTTTAGTCGTCAAATGCCGATCAGATCTATTAATTTGACCAATATAGAACTTTGGGTATGCTCTCGTCTTATTAACTGAAGACAACCATCATCTCACCGGAATATGTTGGATCAGTGTACATTTCTGTGGGACTATCCAGTCTGAATTGGTTACGTCAATACTCTGGCCAATTGATGCTAGTTGTGCAGTATAATTGCACTCATCACGACCAGTTTCATGCTAGGGACAAGATTGTAGAGCCAAATTTCGTTGTCAAAGCTATTTACTACCAGAGTTCATTTTCTTATGTCTGTGTTTCTACAGCACTCTTGGCCTAGTTTAGTGTTTAAAGCGACGGTGATCATTGGGATATACAAATGCGGCTCAAGACTCGGGGAAATAAAGAATGTTTTTCTAAGAAATAATGCTATTCGTTAGCAGCATGGTTGTGTTGGTGATTACACGCCTAGAAATTCAAATTTGTGGATCAAATGTTTGTATACGAAATTAAAATACTCCATGGCCCGTAGCCATAGAAATTGCGGGCTTGATGACCGGTGGGCACAAACTAGTCAGCCCGGGAGTAGTAGCATGAAATTTGACGTGTCTAATGGGACACAACCGTCATTCGGTTTCACGCGAAGCCTCAAGTTTGGTCTAACTACGCAGTAAAACGTAGTGTTAATTGGGTAGTAAGTGAATGAGAACAAGTGTGCGAGTTTCGAAGGGCAGGTTTCGGTTGCTGAGGGAGACTGACCACTGGCATCTGGGCAGATAGAGCTTATCAGCCCTGGTTGGCAGACTAAGAGAAGGAAAAATTAGCATACAAGCCATTCCCACTAGGAATGGTCGGCATAGAGTTCTTTTACAGCAAACATATAACCATGGATAATCTGAATTATAATGCATATAGATTAGCAGACGTTGTTCCCTCTTCCCGAATTAAATTTGCACCCTCTAAATTTTAGATACTATTACAAAATCACCAACCACTCACTCCAACTCTGCGATTACGGTGTGAAAGTTTGGACAGTTGACAAGGTTATATACCTTGACAGCCCTATCAATAATGCAGGTAATACGTGTGGCTAGGTGAGTATGAGATTCGCTAAAGCTAGAGTAGCTTGCACAAACCTTTGCCATTTATGGAAAAATGTGATTATGAAACTAGGTATTCAGTTTCGTGCTTACAAAGTGTATGTACGCGCAGATTTATTATACCCTAGTGAGACCTGGCCTCTTAGAGTTGATGATTGTAGACGCTTACAGGCGTTCGACTATCGTAGTTTGAGAAGTATAGCATTTGTAGGTTACCACCAACGAATGATCAACGCTGACATCCGTAGACGTACTTTTGGACCGACCAACTAGTGCTAAACGTTACAAAAACAAATAAGGCTCAATCAACTACGTTGGCTCGGTCACGTTTTGCGTATGCCCTCAATTCGATTGCCGGGAAGAGCACTGGTTTCTCACCCAGAACCAGATTGGCATAAGAAACAAGTTGGGCAAATTTTGATATGACAGAAATAGCTAAAGTCAATTACAGTCAAATTGGGTAGTAAAGGGCCCACTCGTCTGCCAGGATGGGGTCCGCGAGCGCGTCATATTTCTTGGTTGGAAACCCTGCGTGATATGGCATCGAGTAGAGCGCAGAGGCGATCGTTTTGCAAATTTCATCTACAATCATTGTCGCAATTTTCTTTTCTTGGTTGGGCAGAATTAGCTGCGAGGTTTGGATTTGTTGATTGCGTGATATATTGTAAACCGCAAAAAATATGTATTGGAGCTGTGAAGAGGTTTAGTTTGGCTCATTTCTTTGTGCTATCTGAGTAAATAGACGCAGAGTTACTATGTCCTCCTCATAAATCTCAAATAATCTGTGCCTCAATTATTATTTTTGTTAGTATTTTTTGTTAAATGGCAGTGAAACATCAGTTACAATTGGCTTCTGTGAGGCTGTGCATGATAATGACAACGATGATGATGATGATGATGGATCAGGTAAGGCTTTCTCTTCAACACTGGATGGCGGAGAGTCAACAAATGCCTCGATGTACCATTCTCGCATTGTTATCGGAAAATATTAATATTTTTCAGTGTGCATGGCATGAAAGAAAGCCATTGTGAATAGTTCGTTTAAATTTTGTGTTTGGAGAAAAACAATTCGAGTGTCGCGCTTGTGCATTATACCTTTTTTAAATGGCTGACTATTTCATGAGGCTAGAATCCTCTCCCTCCAAGAGTGAATGAATAAGCTATACATGAGTAAATCAGCAAAACTGACGGTTGTTTGCGAATATTACGCCGTGTTTCTGCATCAGTATAGAGGAGGTGGCGGTAAAAGTTGACGTCCTTTTAATGATCGCTTTGAATTTTGGTATTTGAACAAGGCCTTTTAATACATTGAACGTCGAAACAGATTTTCCTGTGTCCGATGGAAAATTTTCATACATATTAAAATAAAACTTAATCCGCCAAATATCGCAAGCAACAAAGTGATACCTCAATTTGTTTATGGGATTTACATCACAGCTTCTTTCACTGAGTTGGTAGACTTGCAGGAACATAATTGATATTAAGCAATTTTAGTTGAAACCTTCCCTCTAGAATTATTTAAGTTAGAAGAAGGGAGACCTAGAAGGGCGTATTAGAACACATAGCAGCGTTTTGATTACAGGACCCTATCTTAACCGGGTGGGAGAATGGAAGTTTACCGCACATAGACAAGAAATGCTGGTGCTACTATAAGCAACTTATGTAGCATAAATAAGCTCCAAGCGGCATCGGGATTTTTTTTTGTTATTTTTATCGCAATAGGGATAAATGGAGAACGAACGGGACCAATTAGCACTATTCGTTTATAGTATTACTTGGAAATCAGATTTGTGAGCAAAATGTAGGCTTTCGATTCTAATCACCAGCTACTTAACTGGTAGCTCATGTGCTCCGTCGTTTCATTTTGGGAACACTCGTTTTTAGCATAATGTTTGAGATTCGATTGCAAATTTTGCTTTACGAAATCAGTGGCTCAAAATTTGACCTATATTACAATAAGGATAATAGGCTTTGTCAAAAATGCTTGATAGGCAATTAAAGGTGTCCATGAGGTACTGTTTAACGCATAGGGCTTGAAAATAAGTCCTTGTTGGAACTATATTAATATACGTTACGATACGATTGGCTATGCGTGTCACCTCCTAAACTGTATTTTGATCCCATATTTTCTTTCAGTTCTGCTTTGGTGATTGTCAGCTGAATTTCAAAAAGCATTGAATGAACGAACATAATGCACCGACCGGTAATATCAGGCTGCTCCTCGGTGTGACAACACCGTCACGTCTTGTTTAAGAACGCGCATTGTGTTGGCTTGAGCACTGTCTGAAAAGTGTATGTATCTATCCTGCTCAATAGTTTATACTCAACTGGTGTACAGTTTTTATCGCAGGATAGGTATGGCAAAGCTGTTTTGATTGAGCAAATATTTACTATATAGTTCACTCTTTCCTGATACACTTTACTTTCACCCGTCAAAGCATTGAAATTTGAGCGCCTGCATGGGTCTAGTAGCATAGTGGGTTAAGATATTAGTTATGTCATATTATCGTTAGCTCTTCTGAAGTCTCGTGTGTTTGTTACTTGGATTAACGTTTTTTGAATTAAAGCGCAGTTAAAAATAGATTTAGTTTTAAACTTCATCGACAATGTGACTCGTTCGGGTCTGGTTAACGAGAACATTTGAAATATTCTGTCATCCAAATGCAAGACTGATACAATCATGTATGGAGTTGCATTTCTGCTATCTGGTGTGGCGGCGAACGTCTTACTTGACTGGAAAGCTATAACATTTCATTTGGCCTATAATTTTGTTCCGCGTTTGAAACTTAGTTTGCGAATCTCAAACACAACATCTAAATCATTCCACTAAAGAAAAGCATGATTTTATTAAAATGCTGTTCGATTTTATCTATTGAATTGAACAGTGATCGGGCATCCTAGTTATTGTTGGTGATGTGAATGCTGCGCTAGATCAAGGCAACGAGGTGGTCGCAGATGTAGGAAGATGAATATTGGCTGAAAATGACTAACAACTTTATCCGTTTCTCCAATTTTGCCCCTAGTCTAAACCTTGTCATGGTGAACTTACTTTTCAGCACCGTAGACAGCGTCTAATCAGGTGTAGTGATGTAACCTATGCAGATAGGAGGCTGACGTTATCGGAATCTGATAAACCATGTTTTTATAGCAATAGATCTGATTACAGTCTTCTATCCGACAAATTCGGATTAAATGTACGCTCCATACAGCAGCTATCCTTCCGTCCGAGTATGCATGCATTAAAAACATTCAAATGTGTAAAAAAACCTTTGTGGATGCCTATTCATCTGTTGGGCCACCTGAGCTACAGCTGGTAGCGTACCAAACAACATCCAGTGTGTTATTGGGGACATGCTTAAGCAAGTATTTGATTCCTTCCTGTTGTTAAACAATGAAAAATTAATTTATAGTTTTACTAGCGCAAAGCTCTTTAATACACGGTATCTTTTACGAAACTCTTGTGATTTAATAGTGGTTATTAAGCGTTGAAAGGAATTCGCTGCAAGCTATGCTGCGGATGGAGAACAAAACTAAATTTATGTAGCTAATGCACTGGAAGCAGTGTCGAAGCGTAACATCATATACAAGTTGTACACGGATATCTAATTCTAGGCACTGGTCAATCTATCAAGGTTAAACAAGCGACTCCGTTTTCTAAGCCGCAGCTTGTCAATCATTTTCAAAATCCAATAAATTGACACATTGAAAACAGGGTGACCTAACATTTTAAAATTCTGCTTATTTGAACGACTACTTTTAAATTATTATAATCAAGATTGCGATGTTGATATAAGCACCTGACCCATTAATTACTTACATATGTCAGTATAAACAAAGAATTGTATAGGGTAGAAAAGGAAATTCATCCAGTAGACCGGTTTCGTCCTGACTGGGAACACATCATTTACTGGCCAGAAATTGCCGTGGACAGGGATCGTACCTTTGCACGTCTGCTTCGGAATCTGGTGTTCCAACCCTTGAGCTACTCTGATTTACTTTATTTTAATTAAATCCATGAATTGCTCGTGATAATTATGTCAACTTGTTGTTATATAGTGAATATTTCTTTTAGACATGCTGTTGGTAAATATTAGTAGAATACCGTGGTCAACGTATTAATTTCATAAAGCTTTAAATCAGGTCTGGAACCTATTACTTCTCTGATTAAATGGACAATGGTTGCGCGGACGAGATAAAAATTACTTTAATCAATGTTACGATCTTGATATATATATATATATATATATATATATATATATATATATATATATATATATATATGTGTGTGTGTGTCAAAGTTGCAAACAATTATTGTTTTTAACTACATAGAAATTGTGCAGCCGATATTTCCAGTCAAGTACAATGTATGCGGGACTAATATAGGTGGAAGCCGTATATCTAATTTTGCTTTCCGCGGTTTGATCCTCGCTAGTCAGTTTGCCATCGTACTCTGATGATGATCATGCAAGGTCGAAACGCGTCAGTGTGTGCCACTGGCGGTAATATAGTTATGTTGTTCGACGACTGGTTAAATACAATAGGATTGGTGTTTACCTCAAGCTCGCAAACTTGAATTAAAGAATTGTTACCACAATCCGCGCAATCAATTATTGTTTAATTGTACTCCAATGTGTTGTATTTATGTTTAAATCTACTAGAAGTTTGATTAATGATAAGTGTAAATAGTTCTTGGCAAGTTGAGGTAACCTTTAATACAAAATAAAATTGATGATTAGTTGAGATTAAAATCTAAAAAGTTAAGGCATTTGGTTGAAAGACATCGGCTCCATTATTCATTATGCAAAGACATTAGTGTGGAACACGGCAGGTTGTCTTAAATGTATTGATTAAGTTTCCGATAAGTCTATTAAAAATAAACAAACCAGTTGCTGAAATCATTAGCGTGGCTTAATATGACAATTTATTATAAAAGTTTAAGCGCAGTTTGCAATTCTAATTTGTCTAAATAAGGATTTAAGTACCTGAGGAGACGCCATAATATTACACATGAGTTACGTCAGTTTTTTCAAAGCATTCACACAACAGACTCGAGAAAATTAAGTACGAAACAATTCACTATCTTTTTGATAATTGTTTATCTTTCTAAACGTTTCATATTTATCGATGGGCTGAAAAAAGAAGTATAAATAATTATCTCACTTGCATCCGTACTAATAACTAAACGAATGTCCATTACGGGTGTGGAATATTACTCCGATCCACAAGGCTCAGATTTATAGATTTCAATGATAAATCATTAGATGACACAAAATTCAAAGATGTGTCAACTTACTGCCGACCTTATTTAAGGTAAAGGAATAAAGTATTTACTGCCTTTTGTGTAATATATTTAATAAGAAGATTGTAACCGATGCTTGCGGAAATCTGATCAGCATTCCTATATTCCAAATAGGTAATCGTAATTCATGCTATGACAATCGTGGTAATAGATAGACTTCAGTCTTGTTAAAACAGTTTTCTTATATTATGCTACGGCGCTACTACACTTTAGAAGATCTATAGATTAATGAATACCAGGTCATTAATCTAAATTTGGTGTTGTATCAATAATCCAGTAAATATGAAAAATTAAATGAATAGGAGTATCAAAACATCATGAACAGCCTTTTAGCAATATTGTCACTTATGACGAAACGACGTTATCTCACTTTGCTTTAACAGATGTGTTCACTCACCCAGAGCAGTTTTGTTAAAATATATTGACACTTGTGACTTCAGTGTGGTAGATCCCGGAAACGTACAGACATTCGATTACCATTTTCTTTAGCACGTACGTTAGATAATGTAGAAATGGTTATTTTGTCCTTCGGAATCTAGAATCCACGGTCATAAGAGTATTAATGATGGTGTGTATTATCCCTATATAAGCATTATTGAATTATCCGTTCTGAGACAAGTTTTGTGAATTTGGAAATTAAGAGGAGGAAAAGCCCAATATCATTACGATTTCACGGGATAAAATTTCCATAGCTAAATTGATCCACGTAAAAAGCCAACGTTTCGTACTGCACTTAGTGATCTTGCGAGAAGCTCGCTTATCCGTCTACGTGATTCGGCCACAGAAAAGTAATGTAATTTGTATCTGCCATCGCTGCATCGGAATACCACACAGAGGACAGCAAATCAGCTTTCTTCTCACATCTAAGTTCTCTGCAATATAAACTAGAAGTCCAGATATCGTTTTAGCTATTACTGAAATTAATGCACATATTTGGCGCTCAAGCAACGCCAAATTTAAATTTTGTAATTGTGATTTAGGTGTTGTGCACCTAGCAAAAAACTAATTCAAATAGTACCAAAAGGATAAACCAAGTTCCACTTAAACAAAAGGTATAATCCCATGCACACACGCGTTGCGTGCTTACTGGCGACTCTTCAGTAGGAGGTGGCACTTCGCTTTCTACCCATTATGGATTGAGTTGTGGATTGTGGGACAATTGGATGGCCTCATCTACTATACGGATGTGTATACTTGCAGTAGTGAAGCTTACTTTATATAAAGCCTACGACAATGCAACTTAAAAGTTAACTTACTATATATATATATATATATATATATATATATATATATATACAAAACAACGTACTCCATGGAATAACATTTATTAATAAATCTTATTTCTACCAGTATCTACAGCCATTATTCTGGATTCGTTAGTATATTCGTTCATTCAATCCCACTGTACATGTGTTGTAACCAATCTCCTCTTCGTTATTCTAGCCTTTGTTTTGCGCAATTTAGACCACTACTTTTGTGCAATTTAGACCACTCCTTTTGCGTAACGTCATTTGGTGTGTCATCGCTTTCATTGTAATTGCGTCCGTAATTGATGTATGTGTCGCATTTTGCGAAGCGTTGGCTATTTTTAAAGGCATGTCGGTTATGTCTTTGTTCCAGTCCAATTTAATTTCTTTTTGAATTATTTTCTGCACGTTTAAGCAGGGCTTCAGCTTATTAATTGCAATAGCTTCAAAAGCCAGAAGCATTTTCTCTGTTTTTGCCTTGTAGAGAACTGAAAAATTGTTACTACTAACAGCATGACCTGTGAGTAGTACATGTTCGCAAATTGCTGATTTTTGTGCAGGAGCTGCACCCCTCTTTAATAGTTTTTGAGGGAGATGCTGATTTATTCTAGTTTCGAGCCTCTTTTTTGATCTGCCGATGTACTGAGCGTTGCAGGTACATTGAAATTTGTATACAGACAAAGGTGTTGACGTCACAGAGAGGCTACATTTTCATTCGTGCGCATCAGTTTGTTGTGTTGAACACCACTCTCACCTGTATTGATGGAAACTGTGCTTTTGTCGCTCGAATTACTTTTCGTTTGAAGATTTCCGCTGGAAGATCACCTCCAAAGGGAACACTAAGCGTTACTATCTGGGGAGTTTGATTTTCTTCCAAATTGGCCACGATTTTGTTGCGTTGCCTCAAGTTGTATTCGATGAACCAGGCCGGATATCCATTATTTCTCAACGCTTCGCGAAGCAAATTTAGCTCTACTTCAATGTTGCCCGGTGAACAAATCCTGCGTATTCGTGTGCCCAAATTCATTATTAGGTTTCTTTTGTACGCCCTTGGCACACTACTCATATAATGGACATATTGTCCAGTCCAGCTTGATTTCTTGTGCACTGACCTTGAGAGAGTACCTTCTTCATCTCTCGTTATTCCTACATCTAGGAAGGATAAATATCCGTTTTTTTCTTCTTCTATTGTAAACTGGATTGCCTGGTCTACCTTGTTTATGTGATGTAGCAGTGAATTTGTATCTTCATTCTGTTCAACGACCATGAAAGTATCGTCAACGTAGCGCACGTAAAAATGAGCTCCATTGATAAATGGTTTCAAACCAGTTGTTTCTAAATGGTGCATGTATATGTCTGCCAATACTGGTCCAAGAGGACTACCCATACCTATGCCGTCAATTTGTCTGTAGAAGACTCCTTGGAATACGAATTGTACGTTGGATGTGCATAATAGAAGTAGTTCTCTCATGTCGTCCACTTCTATCATTGTTTCCGCTCCTGATGATCGTATATATTCACATAGGATATTTATAGTTTTATTTACTGGAATGCTAGTAAAGAGTGACTTTATATCGAGAGACACCATTTTCCTCTCTTTCAAATTTAGGTCGCGAATTTTTTCTACGAATTGAAAGCTATCTTGTACAACGTGGTCTATTCTTCCTTTCATGATAGGCTTTATAATCCGGCATAATAGTCTGGCTGCCTTGTGCTGTGGGGAATTTATCATAGATAAAATGGGCCTGAAAGGCGGAAGTTCTTCATTGTTGGTCATTTTGTGAACCTTGGGCAACCCATATAATATCGGTTGCGTTGAACCTACGGGCTTGGCGTGTTTGCATTCTGTAATAAAAGCATTTTTGTGCTCTATGTTGATTTCTTGTTTAGCCTCGACCTTCGAAATAATTCGGTTTAGAATCTTCGTTATGGAATTTTCTAATTTTGCCGTAGTGTCGCGTTGTACCTCTTCGCGTTTAAATTTTGATTTGTCATTCAGAATTTGTAACATCGCCTGACTATAGTCCGTATAGTTCATTAACACTACACCTGTCCCTTTGTCTGGCTTCATGAGTCTGACTTGTTTGTTTCGTTGTAGCTCATTCAGTTCTTCTAGATGCCTTTTGGTGACCAGTTTATTGCCTTTGAATGTGCGCATATATTGGCCATACGCACTTCGGAGGTCCGATTTAAAGAGCGAGATGTCGTATTTTTCATTTGATTTGTGTTTTGTGGCATCTTCAAAGAAGCATTCCATTGATGCCTGCATATGCATTTCTTCACGTTCGTTTATTCTAGTTTTTGTTATGCAGTATTTCGGTCCAAGAGAGAGAACTTCATTTTGATGTTTTGTTAAATTTATGTCGGTGTAATTAAAAATAAATTTGCCTGGATTCTCAGGAAACTTTTTGAGCTTAGAACATTGCACTGCATTCCGCGCTAGTTTTTTAATCTCTCTCTTCCTCGCACCTTCTTTTATCCATGCTATCTCTTTTAAAAAATTAATTCGAATTTCATCTTCTAACATCTGCAGTTTAGACTCTATAGATAGACATTTCAGTTTGTAGCTATCCGCTTTTGCTACTTCTTCTTCGATGACATTTTCAAGAATGCGCCGATGAATATTCTCTGATTGATGCTGATTGGTACTTTTCCAACGCTTAATCACGTAAGTTGGGATTGTTTCCTCACATAGACAATTTTTATAATACATCACACGTTCCACACATTCACAATATCTACACGAATAGGATATATATGCATTGATTGTTTTACGTGGAATAGGGTGACCACGGTATTTCAATAAATTGATAGTTTCTAATTTCACCATTTTTAAAATGTAAGAACAAAACAACGTACTCCATGGAATAACATTTATTAATAAATCTTATTTCTACCAGTATCTACAGCCATTCTTCTGGATTCGTTAGTATATTCGTTCATCCAATCCCACTGTACATGTGTTGTAACCAATTTCGTTATAATTAAACGAACATAAGCGGGTGGTGATAACAATGGACCGTTGCGGTCTTGAATACCAATCCCATTGTATTTAACCAGTCGTCGAACAACATAACAAAGCTACCGCCAGTCGCACACGCACTGACGCGTTTCGACCTTCCATGATCATCACCAGAGTACGACGGCAAACTGACTGGCGAGGATCAAACCGCATTGCATATATACGGAAAGCAAAATTAGATATGCGGCTCTCACCTCTAGGAGTCTTGCATACATTGTACGTGACTCGAAATGTCGGCTTCGCAAAATTTCTATGCAGTAACGAACATTATCTGCTTTGAATCTTTTCGCCAACATCATCATACGAAATATTATCATCATCATCATCACATATATATATATATATATATATATATATATATGTCGTATAGACAATACAATAAAAACACTACTAGAAATGAGAGAAGTTGCATATCTAACTTGTGGTAGATTCCATAGTATATGCAATGCGGTTTGATACTCTGCTAGTCAGTTTTCCGTCGCACTCTGATGATGATCATGGAAGGTCGAAACGCGTCAGTTCGTGCGACTGGCGGTAGTTTTGCTACGTTTTTCAACGACTGTTTAAATACAATGGGATTTATGTTTACTTCAAGCACGCAAACTTGATTTAAAGAATTGTTTTCATCACCCGCACAATCAATTATTGTTTAATTGTATTGCTAATGAACAATATGAAATTTATTTAAATCAAGGTTGCGATCTAGATATAAACACCTGACCCATTATGTACATACATTTGTCAGTAAAAACTAAGCATTTTATAAAGTAGAAAAGGTAATTCATTCAGTATACCAGTTTCATTCTCATTACGAACTCAACACGATCTGTCCGAATCAAATTCTGAACAGTATGTGAAGATTTCCTAATAAATGACGAAACCGATCTATTGGATGAATCACCTTTTATACATTGTAAAATGCTTGGTTTTTACTGACAAATGTATGTACACAATGGGACAAGTGTTTATGTCTAGATCTAAATCTTGATTTAATTAATTGGTATCACAGCCCGCGCAACCAATGTTCATTTAATATGAAACTCGTTTCGAAAAGATTCAACTACGAATTTGTTTGTTTTGTAATTAAAGTCTAAATATCTTTAAATAATTTTCGTTCAACATGATTAAAAATTGTAGTCTAATTTAGCCAACATTGATAAGCGCAAAACAATAAGCAGGTGTGCAGTATATTTTGTAGAAACCCGCGATTTCTATCAAGTTCTAGCAATCTAATTAAACAATTATAGCCAAAAACAAACCCAGCGCATAATGAGCCTCTTTTAGCCAGAAGAACTGAACGACAACCATCGAAAACGCGTTTCAGCTCCTCCTCAGTTGTTTTCTTGTCAATATTCTTAACGAACAGTCGTGTTGGTATCGTCTGCTTATTAAATAAACGCTCCGCGTATGCCTTGGATCCCTTGTCGGCTAATAACTTATCATTGTCTGGTCGACCATCGAGTCGAACAATAATTTTATGATTGAAAATACGCAAACCACGAGCATTCTTATAATCCAACTGACAATCCTCTGCTAACTCATACTTTATTCGTGCACTTCCTTGAGTACGATTGATGAAAATCTCCGATGCCTGAGGAAACGCCGCTTGCAAATCAGTTTCCGTCATTTTCGGTTGGATTCCCAGCAAAAAAAGACGTTTAATTCCATCATGTCTAAAAAAATTGAAAAGAATAATTGGATTACAAATACCAATGTATATAAACGCAATTTAGCTCTCGACATGGCAGGTCCCAGAATAACCTAGGCTTGAAAAGCATTATCGTCAGGCTTCTTCACTGCGAAATGTTTACAATAGACTTTTAGAGACTGAGTGAGAGGTGATCGGTCATGAGAGTTACCTTGGCGAGCCTTCTTAAACAGCGATCCAATTAACGAAATAGGCATTCATAAACTAGATACGACGATAAGGATGCAATGAGCGGCCAAACTGGAAGTATCGGTTCGTAAATGTTGCTACGAAGAATTAATCTTAGCACTAGGTTGATAATTATCTAAATTACACCGAACGAATCCAATGTTTCAAAAAGCAGACTAGATAATGGATACTTTATTGGATCGCCTATCATAAATAAGTGTTACAGTAGAGAGCCGGAAATACATGGCAATTGAGGACATAGGAATATCGATTCCAATGGTTTACATAATCTAGAATATGCAGCTTAGCATAGATAATACGTCCGGTAAGCCGGCAGAAGCCAACCCTTCTTGCATTTACAGACTTCCCATATTCGCTACTTGTGTTGTTCTGAGAATAGCGATCCAAATTTATGCAGAATAGGGCACACAGACAGCAGGACAGATGGCTGGAGTAATAGCAACCATTTTAGAAAGATACGACATCATTGGATAAGAGACTACTCTCAGAATTTAGATAATAATCAGTTGCAGGCCACTGTGGATTCTTGTTTCTTGGAGCTTAAAACCACAGCATGGGAGCAATCGATTCCAGCGCATCTGCGGTCATCCACTCCACGAAGAGTTTTAAGGTGGATCGTGAAGAAAAGTCGATGAATTACTACGTCGCAAACCACGCTGTTTGTGATATTTGACATACCGACCGGTGTCCGATTCGAGTATCCGAATCAACACAACCAGTAAGTCGTTTCTCTGCATGCGATACAAAAGTTGTAATATTTCATTACTTTAATCTCGATAGCTGATATCGACATGTCCCACGACTGACAACAAACTGCAAACATTACGGGGCAGAGTTTGATCTTTTGCTTTTGCATAAGTTTCCGCGTGGTGAAATGCAAATATAGCAAACAATTGCTCATATTTTATAGACAAGTCGGGATCTTCTCTAGCTCATACTTCGTAGCATTCCATATGCTACTGAATGCAATTACAAGTGATCTAATAAATGTATAGGCTTGCTGAAATTGTGTACAATTTAGTGCGTTTGTGTTTGCAATATGTGCGAAGGCAAGAAGCGTAGTTTCAGTCCAGTTCTAGCAACCAAAACTGTGACAATATCCAAAGATTTAACTAGGAAAGCACTCCTGGTACGCTCGTTAACCAACGCCTTACCAGTGTAGCTGATCCGAGAAAATAATGTCACCTTGCATTATGCAAAGTTAGCATTCTAACAACGTGTGAAAAGAACCCATCATTTCTGCTAGATTAAAATTAAGGGAATTGTTGGAATCTGATGCTGTCACAACAATTTACGACAAGGATGTACTTTACTTTACAACATCGCTCAGACCTGACCTAACCTTATTTTGAAATTACAGAAAACAACCTTGATTTCTGATCGCAGCTCAAAGCCAGAAGACACACCTTATAACACCACAATAACCGATCTTGTGTATTACTATACTGGTTGAGTTGATTCATTTACTAACCACAAGTAACTTAGCACTTTTCATGGCTTGGCGCCATTGAAGCGCCAATTATAAAATGCATAAATAATATTTTTTTATGATGGCTAAAATAAAACCTAGAAAATCTGGCTGGATCACTTTTCCATTGAAATAGAAGAAACAATTTCCACACAAGAAATCGTTGTATGTATAGAGAAATTGGGGTCCTCTAGGTAAACGCGATTATACAGTTCGATATCCGTAAATAAATGGCTCGCAAGGCAAAATTTGTCACTTCCAGAGAGCCAATGGTCCAACTCCCACATCACTTCATCTTCACACTGAGGATCAACAAAGTCAGCTGAAGTTGGACTGTGTATTTGATACTTTTCGGCTACTATTGAAAGGAGCTAAGGTCACTAGGCGCCTTCTTCCTACATATCTATAAAGCTTGTGCATGTTCGTGTGGAATTTCATTTTAAACGGCGCAATGCAATAGAAGGATAACGGTAGTTCAGAGCTTGTATGGCTTCCCAAATAAACTGTTAAAATGAAATCAGTGACATTGAATGAAACGGCATCGTCAGACAAGTAAAACTAAATAGATGCATAGATCAGGAATTATCACAAGTCAGCTAAATCTTGTAAGTAAAATAACGTAAGAGCAAATTACTCATAATCTATTTAAATCCATACGTGAATACAAAATGAAAGTTTGTCATATAAAGGTATTATTAGAAATAGCAGCAAAAGTGGAAAACATTTTACAGAAGAAACAAATTCAAATTTAGTAGTTAATAACCTATTAAAAGTGTGGCAGAATATATTTTTTTGATTAGAATAGTAAAAACCAGCAATCAAATTAAATTATTATAATCAAGGTTGCGATCTTGATATAAACACCTGACCCATTAATTACTTACATATGTCAGTATTAACTAAGAATTGTATAGTGTAGAAAAGGCAATTCATCCAGTAGACCGGTTTCGTCCTTATTGGGAACTCATCACGTACTGGCCAGAATTTGCCGCGGACAGGATTCGAACCTGGGCACGTCTGCTTCGGAATCTGGTGCTCTAACCACTGAGCCATCCTGCCGCACCAATGTTCGTTTAATCAAATTAAATTTCATTGTGACGACAACTGGACATCCCCAAGTCATACCAACAACGATAACTTGTAGCTTCCCATCACCAACTGGATACAGCTGTCTGAAAATGTGCCCTACCCGGATGGCGGACATCCGCTGCGGAAGAAAGCGTCCGTCACTGGCAGCGAAAAATAGCATAAACGTGGCAAGCCACCACACATCCACGTTAGGTATAGACGATCAGGTGCTCTTCAACATTTTACAGTAACTAATAGCCACCGCATCAACTGACGAGCAGCATATGACGGCTAATCTTCTCTACTAACTCTCGAAAACACGCCAATACAAATGATATTTAAATTGAGCGGGCAATATCATTTAGATTTGAACAGCACAGTGAGCGGAATGCACAGTGGTCTGTTAATAACGTTAAGCAAAATATTATGATACTAAATTTTAATGTCTATTAATAACATGTTTATTCACAACTTATATGAACAAGTTATATAATCTAAACACTGATTCGTTGTTATTTTCCATAAATACCCATAAATTGACTCTCAAATTATTCAAACTTTAATAGGGTCAAATGGAAAGCGTTCGCGGCGCTTGATACTATTATTTGTGACACAGGACATATGATTATGCCGTACCATACCATTACCAACTGACAACCACCTGAATTGGCGAAAATTTTATGCCAAATGATAGTGTCGATGTGAGAAACAGTTAATTCTGCCTTATTTACACGGGATATTTTATAACACATCATGCAGTAAAACTGACCCTCTTTGTAATAATAGCCGCTTTTGAGGTAGAGAGCGCTTCAATGGATGACGTGAATACAACAGAAAATTCTGGCAGGCGTGCACGAATTAAGATGAAGCAGCCAGAAAAATTATGCAAGCAGCATTCGAGACGCAGAAGTTAATACGAAATAATAAATAGACAAAACAAGTATAGATAATTCTGAGAGAATCCGCATTAACGACCCAACCAATATGTATGAAGTCAACAAGTCCTTTTATGTATGCATGGAGACAAGCAATACGGATACCACGCTTGTGCAGTTCGCCAGCCATAAGAGGCCAACCAGCTCGCCAATAGTAACATCTTGGGACGTGAGCAGTACACAAGTACTAGCAAAAGCGGTAACGTCGCCAGTCAACTTATTACAATTAATCGCTCGAACTCGTGAACCTGATCACGAATTTTTACTTCACTGTCGAAAAAGGCCCACTGGAAAATAATCCTGCATTAATGTAGGATAAGTACTGAGGGCCGGGTTTATTTATCTTTGTAGTATGGTAGATAGACACCACTGACTGCTTGGTTAGATCATCATCAAAGGTGGGTCAGTTAGGTTTTTTCTGTTAAACTTTGAGCTAATACGTGTATATTTATATTCTCTAATTTTATGTAGACTACAAAGATAGACAATTGCGTTATAAACTCTCGATGCATTTGTGTCTATATGCATATATTTCGGATACTTTTATTTGCATTCTTTAATCACCGAATGGCCATAGTAGAGTGGGGAGATAGTTTGCGTAGAAAGTTTTGTCATTCTTTTACTGTTGATTTTACTTTAAAGTGAGACTAACGAACGGTGCAATCCAATAGATTAATGCGTGTTATAAGTGTAGATATGTAAATTACGGCTTGACGACAGGCGAACTATGGAAACTCGGACCGCGACGGCAATATTAATTCACTAGTCAATAGATGGACATAGCAATTAAACTTTAATTAAAGCGTAGATTAAGTGTTTGCTGAATACAAAAATAGCACAAGGCAATGAAGCTCGTTAGGTGCAGTGGGCCGATGGAAACATGCTATTGTACAAAACTAATAAAGTACAAGGCCTTAGTGACATTTGGTGTAGCCAGTCAATCGAATATTGTAACTTGCATTTATGGCTTTAAAGCCATTTGTAACGCACAGACGAGAACGCTTGTGTTAAACAGATAAAATTACTTTTATAGATATTTTGTATCACTTAATTTTTAAATTGAGTAGTATTACATGATATATTTAAATATGCATGAAGTATACACGGATTTTTCTAGACTAAAAATGGCTATTTCATCGGTTTCTTCATTATCTAACACTTGACCTCGCAGACCAATTACACAATTCATATATGCCACGGAAAACGCCCATTATATGCATTCACCATCTCACGCTGTTCATTCTATATAAACAATATATATACATAACCCTATTCATAGCCTCTAATTGCCCTAATTAAATCATAATACAGTAGTCCATAAGTGGATACAAGAAGTTATTAGTTATTATGAACGAGTGTACATTTCTTTGTCCTTATGAGTAATGGTTCGCATTGAAAAATTTGTATCACATGGATCCATCGGATCGATGTCTTTTTACGACAACAAGTTGGTAGATAGAAAATAAAACGATAGCATATCCAGAATTACAAATAGGCGAGTGTAACATGAATACATTGTGCGGGTAAAAGTCAGTAGGACTTTGTACAAAATAAACAATCAAAGCATATGCAGTTAATTTACTAAATGAAGTTTCAGCACTTCAAGGTAGCCAGAGTTTTTGCATGCATGAATTGAAATCTCAAGAATATTGACCTATCATACACTTGGACCTCTACATCTTGGTATGGTGCTATTCATACACAAATCGTATATTCTCACATATAATTATCACCATTGGGTACAAATCAAAAGTATGCATCAAATAAATAAAACTTACAGTTTAGAGCTTTTCTTTCGAAACATTACTGATACATTTATATTCCTAATTGCAGCTCCTTGTCGATGAAGGATAGCGTCGATAGCATCGCGTACACTCGGTAATGAAATAAAACCAAGACCAGGCGAATTATTCTTTGAAGGAATTATATGTATAAGCTCTGCTTTTGGAAAGGTTTTCGCAAGCTCCCCTTTTGTTATATGCTTATGCAAATTATTAACAACTATCTGTTGAGAATCATAGGAATCTGAAATAATCAGAACAACATTACCAATTACTTCCGAATAAAATTTATCAGGAATAACAGTGATAACCTTATTTAGGAACTCCTTTCCATCTAACAGCTGACGATGCTTATTTGCAATTTCTTCTGATTCAAATTCAACATAAACCTTGTTCTTAGGTATATGCACAAAATGGTTCCATGGTATGATGCATGATTGCATTTCAGGTATAAGAACTTTTAAGGCTTTAAAGTTACACTTTCTTGGTATATTTTCAATACAAACAGTTCGAGAATTTCTATTTTCAATAACTGTTTGCATCTCAAGACGTAATGCAAGGTCTGTTAAAACTGGCGATTCAGTCAGCGTATTTGCTTGTCTATAAACAAATAAAATTTTATTACTTTTACGAAATATCTTACGATCTCTATTCCTATCTTTCTTCGCATTTTTATCGACAGGCGCTTCGGCACCAGGCATGACTACGATCACGCTTCTACTACAAAAATTATGGAGAAAAAGAACTTAAGGGATTAGAGTTGAAGCTTACTCTTACACTTTTATGAAATCAACTTAGTAAAATAAATTTATATTTTAATAAACAAAATGAAAATTATATTTGATGAAAACCAGAGATCATGGTACATAATCAGAAGGATTACTACGATTTATTTTTAAAATGCACTACTGTGGAGGCCCCTAAGTACAAAATGATGGTGAATAAAGTAAGTAAGAAAAATAAATACTGTTGTAACGACACAAATCAATCGCCGAC
>JAQBSW010005840.1:0-52500 GCA_029291075.1 Eudiplozoon nipponicum | reverse complement strand
ATGTTCGCACTAAAAGTTTCAAGTAATGTCATATTTCCTGGACACCTGGAGTCACATTTTACCGAGCAAGAACGATTTTTCAATTAAGAAATCATTAATTGCGCGGGTGATACCACTTATTATTTAAACCAAGCGCGTTGGATTGAGATAAACACGAATCCATATTTCTCTCAACCAGACGCACAAAAATAGTCTACTCAAATGGAATTATTTTTGTAAATGATCACTTCATTGATTGATTAAAAATTATGTTAGTATTGATAATAATAATATTGAATAAATTTAACATGTATGAACTACGAAAAGGTCAAACACCCAACGAAAATTATTTGTTGATAAATGAGAAATGACTAATTGCCCAGCTTTAACTTTAGTGGCTGTATTTAATTAAAATTAGAACATCCAAATTGACATCCCAAAGTATATTTCCGGAAATTACAAATAACCATAATGTGAACATTGGATTTTATTTTAAAAATGTATAAAATAACAAACAGTGAAAATATTCTTATTGGGTATGTCATAAATAAAACTAAAAACACAAATGTTCAGAAAAAAAAGAAATATTACTCAGCTCTAGACACACGCATACAAACATCTTAAGGTGCAATTAGAAAAATCATAAATTATGCGCTGAAAATCAAGTTTAACGAAATTTTTCACATTCGATAATTGATTTTTATATATCATGATCCCAATATACGTTATAGAAGACATTTTTTTTAAATATGAATTATTCCACAATATATGTGTAGGCATATATGAATGTAAAACAAATTTATGCATTTCGGAAAAAATTTAAAAATGAGGTAAATTCAAAGTAGTTATGAAAAACAAAAATGAGTAGCTAGACCCTTCAGATAGTTAATTATCACATTTGCAATGGGTAGCAATGACAAAATACATTAAAAACAAAAAAAATATTGCTATAAAGTACACAAAAAGACCCGAGTTTCTAAAATAAAAATGAGATAGAGACTATATAATGTAAATAATAATAAGTACCCGACGAAGAAGTCGAACCCCTTCCGTGAGTATATGATGACGTTGATTGAAACTCGCAAAGGTGAATATGAAAAGATACATGTTACCGGTAACCAACCTCAGTGAAAAGAAGGTTGTCAATACTGAAGGAATATAACTTTAAGAAAAAATACTCGAAACCACCATATACACTGGGATAAACACAAAGAATCACCACCGCATCACTCAAATTTAACTAAAATGGTTAAAAATAGTACCGGTAATAAATTTTTCTGAAAACACATTTTTCATAACGGAAGTAAAGCATGTAAATAGGAAAATACACCAGAAAACAGTATATGGTATAATAAATAGCGCGAGTTTTAAAATTCTTCATGAAATATTATTTGGCTGTACGTGATAAAAGCAATTTGCACATACTTTTCAAAACCAATCAAACATTAGAATAAGCTACAGCATCATTGAATGATCAGTTGAGAAAACGAAGTGTTACATACTTGATTTGAATACGAAACAGATTTACACGACTCGTTCATATTTTCTGTCGACTGCTCACAAAAGGTTTTGTATTCGACCGAATACAGAATATCATATTTTGCCGCGATATTTCGGTTAGTAAGAATACTGGCGAAATCGTTGATCTACCTAAATATTTATGGAATTCGAGTATTAAAATCTCGATTTTAAATCAATGCTCATATAGTATTATTGGACCATTGTAAAAATCCCAGGAATAGAAAATGTCAAACATATGATGATGAAGTGAAAGTTATATCGCCATCTTTCTGGCTGAAGCTCCTAGTCAGACTAACCCGTGCTAATAACATGAAGCTTGTTTAGGAAGCTCGACTAAGTATAAATAGATTTTCAGGCATTTTTCCTGGACAAGGTTATGACATGAAGAAATGGCCATCAATCCAGTGGCATAGCAGTACAAATCTAAAGTCACACTTACCTAAAGGAAGTCGAAACCATGCTCGAGACAATAGGCGGTCTTTCAAATGAAGACACGTTGACAAAATGACTCATTGTCCACAAGCCGTGAGCATTCAGTTGACTTCAACAGAAAATTACCTAGCACACAGTTTTGTTTGTGCCTACGAGGTATGTTCGTAGATGTTGTTACTTAAGCTGCTTGTGACAGTTTTAGAAAAAATTCCTAGTTCTTATAGCACCAATTTGAATTTAAGAATGCCATGCCTTATAAAATCAGGCAATTAACTTCATTTTCTATTTCTTCAATGTGGACACTGCATAATCAAAGCAAGATTCTGAACTTTTAACCAGTTTACCTGAATGCTTACGGCGAATTTAAGAAAGAAATTAACAAACTGCATCGTTCAAGCTTGCCTAAGGTCATCAGTTTGCAATCGAGTGACGAGTTCATTTGCATAATTTAATCATCTTGGTTAAGCTTTAATAAATGCATTCATAATTAATAGAAAATATTCTAATAGTATTTATCATATATATTTGCCTAAATTATGGTTTTAAGAGTCATAAAAACAAATTATTCTTTTGGTTAAGAGCATTTATTATTAATTAACATGCCACTAAACATCATAAATTGATATGAGCTAACGTAAGGTACTGAATGCAAGAAGGCTGATCTATCACAAAAAAAGTTTTCGTCGCCGTTGATTCTTAATCAGCAATTTTATAAAAAGTTTACAGCTTCTTAAGACTATAATCGCAAGTGGATAATAGCGAATTTATTTTAATTTTAATCTATTAGAAATGTAAATTGTGCTTAAGAGTAAAGTTATTTTAATATATTATAAAAAGTCCCTTTTTGCCCAGTACTCAACTCAACTACAATACTTGGTACTTTTGAAAAGCAAACAAGTTGGATTAAGTGCATACATTATTACTCAACGGATAGGAATCTGAAAATGCACACGAACAGGCATGTATACACACACAACACGAAGTCAACTAATGTGTGCACATGTACGCGCGTGCACCAGATATTGCAGTTGAGATGAGTTCGGGCGAAAAAAAGACTTTTTAACCATGTGTTGTATAGACCTGCCTCATAATAAGCTTATATTTCAATACAATTTGGTTTCAAATTCAATTCATAGCTCACAAAACTGACTGAATTCAAAATTCTGCATATGTTAAATCATCATTGTATCGAGATATGGTACCTATAGTTATCGTTTAATTTCAAAGAAGCAAATGATTAAAAAGCGGCCAGTTCACGGAAAATGAATAAACTGTTAGAATAAAGGCTCTTGGAAAGAAGATCTTCATTATGTGTGAAAGAACTTATGGAAATATCTTAAATACATATTTAAAGCATCAAATTCGACATGTGAGATAAAATTTACCGTTTGAAGTTTAAATTCTGTTTCTTTGTTTCAGCAGTAATACAAATAACCTAGACATTTAAACTGTTATGTCAACAATTGCAACATTACTCAAAATAATTTTAATTCATGGTAACACAAAACAAAACTTGTGTTATGGATTTTGACATAAATGTTTCTTTTAGGATTCCAAATGAGATTTACTTCAAAAATCTTAATATTTATTAAGAACAGCAAACCCCTCGTTTTATTAAAAAACGGGGAAAATACAACAAATAAATACACAGAAACACACGCACCCATATATATATATATATATATATATATATATATATCATCTTTATGATTTCTGACCTATGGTTAAATGAAAAATACTTTAAATTAGTCATTTGAACATCTGTGTTGAGGGGACACCACTTGTACCAAATTCCCAAGAAACTCCATGAAAATGGAGCCGGCTTATCCTCCAAAAGGAGTCATCCGCAGTAAAGTAAAGTAAAAGGTATACATGTGAATGAACGTTTCAAAAATGTTTATTAGAAAAAGGAGAGAAATAAGGAGGTAGATTATACTGAATTTTGTCTTATTGACAAAATCATCAGTGAAATTTAAATTAGGGAAAATGATCATTAGCAGTCGCAAGAAAGAAGGAAAATCGATTTTTAACTGGAAATTGTTCATCTCATCATCTTGAAGTTTCAGTTTAATATCCATTTTTGAAATACAGTTAAACATTGTGAGAATACTTTGGATAAAATAGGAAAAAAGCTTGGCTGGCTTACTTTACAGCCATAGGGTCATACTCTTCTTCGTTTAGAAATTAACGAATTTTCATAAATGTAAATTTCAATACACATCAACCTAATTAGTTAGGATATAATCGATAGGCGAACTTTAACAAGGCAAAATAAGACGTCGATAATGAAAATGGAATGATAGTTTGTCCACAAAGTATAAATTAATAAAATACACTTGAGGTGAAGTGCTTAATCCATTGTCTAGAGGATAGTTCTGATTGGAATACATGATCCCAAATCCGTCAATTTTTCAGTCAGGCACGTGGTGCTCATTGAACACATGCGTATAGTAGTAATTTCCTCGATTCGAAATTTATTAATCATACTAATAAAACAAATTTATTCACATGTAGCAGGTATATTTAAAAAAACAATAATTCCATTGTCAGTATAACTATGAAAATCGAAGATATATTTTTAAATTCATAGTCATAAGTTAAAAATGATATTACACAAAAGTGTGGATTTAATGTGTTACTGACTTACCAACAAGTCAATAGATAAGCAATTTTGTATCAATAACCCTAGTTACTGCGGTCTGGGATCGACCAATGAAGAGCTTGGGTCAGAGCGATACAGCTCATTATCCACACCAGGTTAACTGTGCAATGCACACAATTTATTTTGTGAGCATCGCTTTCAACAAATCTCCCATTATGACACTGAAACCATACCATCTGCGGCTTACGATTTTAAGGGGCTGGGTTACATGAGTCCCAACTAAATGCTTCGTCGTTTGATTTCAGGCCGCGGCAAATCTGATACTATGTTGGAGTTCGCAATAACAACGAAACCGACCTACTAGATGAGTTTAACTTCTTTTCATTTGAAAATCTTAGTATGTACTAACAAAGTAAATAATAAAACTTGTTACTATATATATATATATATATATATATATATATATATATATACATATGTCACTGCTGTGTTTATGCACGTGAACATATACATTGATTGTTTAACCATTTTGGTTACGCATCTAATCATTCTTCAGTGCATACCCGCACTAACAGATTAGCCGTACGCTTTCGAGTGCGTTCCCTGTCTCCTTTTATTGCTAAATTATGCGAACAGCCAAATTCTGAAAGGATAAGTAGAACAGAACTGATGTGGAACAATCGATCTCTTAAAAATATTCGGAACCATTGGTTTAGCAAATGCTCTTTTAATGAAGCCTTTGGGTTACTACCAGCCTGATTTTGCTTTCGAACTTTCAGGACCAAACCCAGTGAATAGCGAGCCTACAGCTTGATCACGTGAAGCAGCCCTAACAGAGTAATACAGCTATAAAATAGAAAATATCTTGTTGATTTCAGATGTAGGTTCTCTAATTATATCAACTTTCAGTCGTTCCTTTCTGATGATAAAAACAAGTGTAGCTAATAAGCTAAAGATTGAATGCTTTAAAAAAAAGAGATTTGATTAAGAACTCTACGAAACGATTCGCAGTTCTTATAATAGTCATAAAATGCTAGTTAACACCGCCATGACGTTTTAGACAAAAAATCATTTCAAGTAACTTCGTGTGCAGGAAGGAAAATAAATTTACCATTTAAGGAAGAGAAAACAATAGATTAATATAAGAGGACGATCAAGACTTCTCCGAATATTTGAGGCTTTTTTCTACTTTTTATTGAGAAATCAAACAAAGTAGCGACTTCCAACATATCGCCCAAATGCAATGTTAATATTTATTAAGCATGGCGTTAACGATATTATGTTTAATACTATAATTAAGCAAAATTTTATCGTTTCAACTGTGAAAAAACATATTGAGAATTTAGGAATGTTTATTTTGAGGAAAATAAGAAAACCATTAATCTCCCCGACTGACTTTCTAACCTTTTATACCTGGCCAAACACCAATCCAGCTTACTTCTTATCATTGATAAATTCAATATTTTAGTTTATCATCCACTGTGTAAATGAAAAGCCATAACTGACCAGATTAAGCAAACTATTAAAATTATTGTAATATTACGATAAACATTTTTATATAAGTGAAAAGGCAACAGGATCGGGTTCGCGCTCTCATCATATTTCCTAGTTGGAATCTCGGTGTGAAATCGCGACTGAACATGCTCAGGTTCGATTTCGAGCCAAGTTACTTTAGTAACAGTCTTGTCAATCGTTGGTTAGAGACTTGGTCTTGTCATGGTTTGCTACAGTGAAAACAGCATAGATTTTAAATTACGATACTGCCTTGTTTTGCGATAGTCTTAGCCTGTTGTACGTGTTGTTTCGTTTCTGTCGCTTTTGTAAGCTTGTCCTATCCTCTTGGCTAGCTCCACTCAATATGTTTTTATTATCCTTTCCCTTATTACCGAGATATTAATATAATAATAATTTGTATTGGTTTTACGCCAATAATAAGATTTTTGTTACTGTTTAACGACAGGGAATCATCCATTTATGAATAATATGATGCATCACTGCTGGTGATTATAATTGTTTAGCTACAATCACTTTAACGTTCGAGTAAGCTATTTTATTTTATGTACGAATGCATGTAATTAATGTTATTAGCATTAGTTGTGCACATCAAATCAGTGTTATCGTTTAAAGAAGACAAAACAACCTGCCAATGTTGGACGATGTAGGCAATTGGGTCTCGAAGCATTCATACATTTAACCGCCTACTAAGATTGAAAATATGCCATTTAAACTACATAGAAGAACAGAAAAAAGTTTAAGTAAGTGTTTAAAAGAGAACATTATGCCTACAAGTAAGAAAAGAAGACAATCAGGTAGATGGAAAGACAACCAGTGGCAGATAGGAGAGAATAAACAGTCAGCCAAATAACAACAAAGGACGATGAATCAAAACGCTACACAAATATGAATTATTAAGAAAAAACCATAACATCTTGGCACACTTTTCTAATAAAAATCAAATAACAAATGTACCGGTTAATAATTGAATTTATAAATTATTCACAATAGACAAAAATATCACATTATCACATATTTTTATAACAAATTAATTACAGTCGTCAATAGGCAGCATTACAGAAAGTTAAATTGAATCAAAAAATCAAATCTCATATCATATATCTATATATATATATATATATATATATATATATATATATATATATATATATATATATATCATTGATGAAGAATGGTTTAAATGAAATTTATTGATCGTTCATAATAATACAGTATAAAAAATGTCTCCATATTGTGACAGGCTTTTACAGATCGAGGATCAAGCTGACTAGACAATTATGATGTCATCAGCATGCGTGAACTTCGTGATACTTATACGAATGCTTTGGAATTTTTGGGTGTGTTTCTATGTATTTGTGTGTGTGCGTGTGAAATTTCTGTTGGAAATAACGATTTTCCTAACTTAGTCCATTTTTTTTAGTTTACATGACATCAGGATGACTGCACATCTCGTGCATTTCAGATTTTTAGTTTCGTAGGCATTCGTTATACTACTACTATAGTTCTCACCGTCTAATTAGTAAGTCAATTAAAATGATGAATTAAAGAAATTACCAATAATAATATCTTTTTTAATCAAATAAGCATCATGATTTGACTGCGATCAAATTTTTCGTGACAATTATTGATTTAAAAGTAGATGTATACAAAGTTCCAGCTTAGAAAATAAAAACGTCAGTCAAGTGAGCAAAATTAAATCATTCATTACTTATCGGTATCCGCACAAATAAATATTGTTTAATATGGAAATAGCCGAATAAGCGAACTACACTGCCAGACGCTAAAACATGAAATGCATTATCGAAGAAGCTGTGACACCCTAAACATTGAAAAACATTTTTCATGAAACTGGCGCTGTGCATGAATCAGAGTTAGGCCTTTTAAGCATCTCATTATAATTTTTACTTTCTGTAAAAATACCATTAGTAATGCATCAACTAATCATTATTTATCGTTACTAAAATCTTGCGAAAAACAAACGTCTTCCCTTCACAAATTATAAATATACATTCCTAAACATTCAAGAGAATGTAGAGTCATTTTGGTTAGGCAGACATTCAAAACTACTATTGTTAAGATTGCCAAATCGGAAAAAAGCTAGGGCCTAACCGTTATCCTATCATTATAATTACTGAATAACTTTGGTTACATAACCAACATTTGAAAGGAAATAATTGATTCGAACATACGCAAACTCAGATGCCTTATATACAGATATATATATCATCTTTGACTATTTAAATTGTATTTCAAAAGTCACGCAACCTCTCTTTCTAAGTTTCAAAAAAACCTAACAATTGAACTGAATTTACTTTATATTAAAACGAGTTTGGGTACTACAATTTTAAATAACGGCACTCTTAATGACAAAAAAGTGAGGTAAACCAGCACTGTTGAATGAAAAAGAGTGCCGAAGAGGAACAGATTTTGAATATTTGCTGAACAACGAAGATCATGCACAACAAGGCGAAACCTGTGGGCAAAATGATACATTTATCCTAAGCAAAAATGTTCGTTAGTTTGGTATAACAGGATTTATAAACACGTATGATGCCGTGATACAATATTCATTTGTCTGGATTATAAATACACCTTTAAAATGTATGAGAAGTTGAAGTACATACTGACACTGTATACGTAATTAAATTGTGACATGACAATTTTCTATACATACGTTTTTATATACACTGAAAGGATATGATAAACATTTTTTAAATAGCAGATTTTTAATGATTGAGTTAGCTTACAGGGTGAAAACTAGAATGCACTTATCTCACTGGCGGCTTGCGAGAAACTCTGGCTTAATACCAAAGTAAGGCAGATAGACAATATTCAGAAATAATATTGCGTAAAAAACGGTTTCCCCTGAAACTGCGTCTTCCAGCAAATGGTTGATTATTCGTGGCAATGCTTAACTAATGTGTTTAAGGTAAGGCTTAGCTGGTAACTGGTTAATTCATATAGGAACAGGAGCATACGCCGAAATTAGTGTGAACAAAGGTATAATCGTATGCACACATGCTTCTCACGTTCACTAGCAATCATCAATAGAAGTCGGCATTACGCTCCAAACCCACAATCTATTTGGTCAAGTAGAATTAAATATTGAACCGTTGACCCGTATTACTTCACCAAACGTGTAGTTGGTTTGTAGCATAGTACCTACTGGTTCCTACTGACGAGTTTTTACACGAAACGCGAAACTCAAATATCCATGTGGTAAGACTTTTCTGGAAGTTGACTTTTGTACATCATTCTTGTCCTACATGAAATAACTCATTTCTGGCTTCGCCATATTTAATAAATTATTACATATAATTTAGATCATTGAATTCAAGATCACGTAAATTTTTAATGAAGTCTGTATAATAATAGATAAAACTTCATTTAGGATATTAGCCGAATCAAAGTAATGTAGCTCAATCACGAATTAATCTGTAAATATATTAGGAATCCGTCCAATTAATGTCTGTTTTAAATGAACAGAAATTATAGGAAAATTGCGAGATTTAAATTTATCTCTCTATGTATATATATATATATATATATATATATATATATATATATACTATATATATATATATATCTAGATATATATATATATATATTCAAGACAGTCCGCATGAAATCAATTGAATTCTGGAAATGAAAGAAATTCTGTATCTCTATGAAGCTAGAAAAAGTGATTTCCGGTTACAACAACCAAAGTAGTAAATCGTTTAGTTTTTAAACGTTGTGTTAATCAAAATGAGAAATTAGCTGTTACTTAAAGGTAAATCCGAACGGCAGAAATTTCAAAGGACTTTGCGATGAAAAGTGTAATACGCTTGACAAATTCCTATCTCCCGTTCAAATAGTATAATAACTCCCACGCTCAATAGGTATTCTTAAATCGCTCTGTCTGGAGGCAATAGAATAAGTCGTGCAGCCCAGGATATTCCGATAGTGGCTACAGCGAATACAACCACAATACAGAAGGCTAATTGTTTGTCTGTGAGACGAATCCGTATTGGCGCGTTACCATTTATTATTCTTAAGCACGACACCACACTGCTACCACTGCCATGACAGCCACCAGCTCCGGCAGAACTGTTTGTAGGCAAAGAAGTAGATTGATGCGAAGCATAATTTCCATAACAATTAAGCATAGTTGTCATTTGTGAGGTGAATGAGCTTTGCGCACTTGTTGGTGAGGAGGTAGACGAATAGATCGATGCATGTGAAGCGGATATATGCCCATAATTGAGGCCGTTGTTCATATGTCGTTTAAGTAGACTTGCGCCAAATACCCGAGCCAAGCATTTTTCTAACAGGCGTGCTCCTATCCTTTGTGGCAACAAAGAAGTGTTTTTTTCTGAATTAAGGAATCCACTTGCCATCTGGAGATCATGCTCTTTGTCACCGAAATTCAAGAATGATGAATGCCCAGCATCTGGAAAAGTGACTACTGGTAAGCGATTTGGCGATGACATAAAAAGTGATGTTGAACCAAAATTGGCCGATTGGTCGACAGCCAAAGAAAAATCACCTAAACATAAAGTGTTCAATAGAGTGAGGATAAACTTATTTATTTATTGATAAGTACCTTAGCTACAGAATCGACGAAAATATTACTAAATATTTATAAAATACACATTTATCTTGAATGTTGAAGATTTATTTTGCTCAGTGCTGTCCTTCTTATTGTGGATTTGACCGCATTTTTCTTGTGCGGGACAACAGATAGCACTCTTAGGTCGGTAAAATCTTGAATTTTTATCTTTTTCAGTTGCTCTGCTTATTGGCATCGATTGATGGGTTCTCACTTGTCCCTTCATTTTTGAGCCTTTTATCAGCTGATTGACTGAAAATGACGTTTGATCAAGATTTTCCATTGTGAACAACGTGCTATCTATTGTCCCGCACAAGAAAAATGCGGTCAAATCCACACATTTATCTTGTTAGGAATTAAAATAGATGCATAACTATTAATCCATGCGTACATAGAAACGACAGAATTCCATAAAGACCAGAAGCAGGTAGCAATTTCAGCATCCACAGGAGAAGCAATCTCAACGAGGAATGCATTTCGTTTAAAAAATTGCAGTGTGTTGTCTCATTGTCCAGAATAATATAAGCGACTGAACGGTGGGTCTGGATTCTTTGCCAGATCCTACTGATGAACGAACAGTGAGCACGAAACACCTTCGTCAATTTGATTAAATCCTTTACTCATGCTAAATTTAGTAGAAAATTGGGCTCCAAAATATTATAACATATTACAAGGTGTGTTATGACGAACAAAGATATACATATATTTTTGGAATGGGAACTTTACTAAAGTAATAATACCATTCCCATATGCAATGTTAAAATTAATTTTTACCTTTGCACATTTGAATGGTACAGATATATATATATATATATATATATATATATATATATATATATATATATATATAAAACCATATAACAGGAAAAATATGTATCTTGCTCAATGGAGTCATGTTATGATTGTCACAGTTCGCTGTTTCTTCAAAATCACCAGTTGTACGAAATACTAATTTATTTATACCCATACTATTTACTCGATCTCAACAGGCAGACAAGTTTAATGATTAAATACTGTCTGTTGCAGAGATCTAATATATATGCAAGTATGTATTAGGTGTTGAAAACCTAGAAACAAATTAGTTCAGTTGTGACCAGAAGGATAAACCAAAGGCAGCATGAACGGAAGGTATAATCTCATGCAGATTCGTTTCGTGCTTATTGGCGACTCATCAGTAGGAGCCGATATTACGCCCTTTAACCACTATATATTTTGGTCAAGAATGTGGGATATGCTGCTTTTGGTTTATCCTTCTGGTCACAATTGAACTAATTTATTACTAGGTTCGCAACACCTAATACATACTTGATATATAAGCTCTTCTATGACAAGCAGTATTTAACTGTAATATATTGAATTGAATAATGTCATGCTTATCGCGAAATGTGAAAACTGATATCGATCAAGGCCAGAGTGTATGGATTTACTGGAGAAACAGGTGTTCAGAAATTGTTGTAATTCTCAACTGCAGTGAAATTTAGCATAAATTGATATCTATCAGGTTGGTACATGTACCGACTCGGAAACCATAGTGTTAGTACAATGTACCTTTTCGGTACAATAATGTTGGTATCGGTTACTAACACAATAGCCATAGCGTTAGTATCCTTTACAGACTCGGTATATATATTATATAGTGTGAGTTAGCGTTGAAGTCGCATTGTCGTGGACTATATGATGTTAGCTTCACTATTGCAGGTTTACACATTCGTCTAGGAGATTGTACCGTCCTATTATCCCACATATTTGACCAAAATATATAGTGGTTAAAGGGCGTAATACCGGCTCCTCCGGATGAGTCGCCGGTAAGCACGAAACGAATGTGCATGTGATTATACTTTCCGTTCATGCTGTTTTCGATTTATCCTTCTGACCACAACTGAAGTTTTAATGATTACAGCGTTATTTCAATATGTGCACACCCGCTCTCTCTCTCTCATATATATATATATATATATATATATATATATATATATATATATATATATATCGGGTGTTGTGCACAAAGTAACAAATTATTTCAGATATGACCAGAAAGATAGACCAAACATTATGATAGTATACCAGCCCAGCGTTTAAGGAAAGTCAATTTGTTGCTAGCATAAACTTACTTTTATTGCATATCTTTCGGCCAACAGCGGGATTCAGGACGCAATGTGCTTGATCACGAGCTGCAAAGTCTGCATGTGGATCAACACCGATCAGAGCTCTGTTAGCAGTGTTGTCTTTTCGTTGATCAACGGGCTGTGAAACGTTTAGCAAGCCCGAGTCTGTATTAGTCGTAGCTTCAATGCTCCTGGAAATGGCTACTCTAGATCCGATTAGAAGGTTGCACAACCGGCCAACGAAACATCTGTCTAACAGCCAACCTAGCCTAGTTGGGTTTCGCTCTGCCTGTTGTTCGTTCAAACGTTTTTTTGAAGCGCCTACTAGTTCTGGTGCGTCGTACGCAGCTGTGGTGAAGCGTATTTCGGTTGAATAGGGCCCTTCTAGTTCAATATGTTGCTCCAGGTTTTGTGAATAAAACTTCTGCTGTGCATTAGTTTGATTGAAAGCAAGTTTGAACACGTGAATAGTTAATGCATAAAAATTAAAAGAACGTGTAAATACCAGAATAATAAATAAGCTCAAAGGAACAATCAATGGTGAAAGTTATAATTCCATTTTTTACTCCAGTCAGAGTGACATGAACGAATTGAACTTATAAAAATTACCTCTATAGAAATCACCTAACTATCTGCATAAAATATCTGAAGTGAATCAGCCTTGCGCTACAAATACTTAATTATTATTGCATTACTCATATGAATAAGATTCATAAAATATAAATATGGTAAAACTCAATAATTTATTCACAAAGTTGCCTTTGTTTTAAGTATTCTTGAACGATTAAGCTAGATAATTAAATTAGCTGAAAAAATAAGAATGATCATGGAAGGTGACGAAGCATTAGTCAATAAAATAATTTTTGTTGATGCATTATGGTTTTGTAGTGCAGTTACTATTGTACACGAGATTTTCGGTTATTTACTTCAAATTTACTGACATAAAATAATCACAAATTCTAGTATACCCAGAGTATAGTATAAACAATAATTAGTTACGAACAATGGCGCTTTTTGACTTTCCTTGTTCGTCAGCAGAACATGAAGGAAAACGTACTATCTAGGATCAGTCCAAAATGTAATAAGAATTTCGATTCGCCTCTCATTCCCCGTAAGAAAAACATAATTTACAGCAACAGTACGTGTGCCCCTGCCAAAGCCTTGTGCAGTAACGCTTTAAAAGACATTAAAACCCATGCCATACAACGCAAGTTATGTATAAACAGTGGTATTTATAAATTATTAGTAATATCAAATAAAGAAAGTGTTCACTTAATCTATATTTACACGCTATGGTTAATCATAAGAGACTTGTTTGGATCATCCAAACTTCGAAGGACTAAAACGCAAAAACCATTAAGCAAATATTCCCTACCTTCGTCGTTAATTTGTGGACTAGATTTCAGACAGCAATTAAAATATTTGCTACATCGTGATTTGACATCTATAAATTTACTTTGCTGTCATGTATCAATTTTAGTTCCGGCATTTTTAATGTATTTGTCATTTGAATTGAGAAATAAATCGTGTACTGTAACAGCAGTTATATACAAAACTGTTAAAATAATACATTTTCTATCCCTTAGATTCAACTCGACTATAATATCTGGTATTTTATATAGTTAATTTTGTAAGGAAAGTGGGTCTAACTTGGATTGGACGCATAAATGAAACAATAATAAACGGGACACTGAAAGCGCACATGCTGTCAAACACAAACATATAACAAATTCATATTTAAATCATGTATGGACTTCATCCTTTTATTAAGCTGAGGGTTAAGGATAATGCATACAATAGCTTCCGTTGAGCGTAACTCGTTTTCGTTTCAAAAGTAATCTGGAAATCCGCCTAAATCGAGTGTGATGCCTGTAAACAGCGTGTAGAGCCATTGTGAATGTCAAAAATGGTCCTCAATCCGCATCTTTAGTAATCGGCTAGTCCGGCTTATATAGCGTACTGAGCCGCTACGAAGTTAACTACATTACTGCTTAAATAAACATTCGTATAGGAGATAGTATTGCCCATCTGTTACACATTTCTTGATGAACTATATATCTGGCATAGGGTGTGGTACCAACTCGTACTGATACGTCATCATTAAGCACGAACCGCATATGCACTTTAGATAAGTTATTTCGATCATGCTGACTTTGGCATATCTTTCCGCTCCTATTCGTACTAATTTGTTACTAGGTAAGAAATAAATAATACAAACGTGCATATATATTAATTCTTCATAACATATTATTATGTAATTAAGGTTGCGGTCTTGATAAAAACACCTGACCCATTAATTACTTACATATGTCAGTATAAACTAAGAATTGTATAGTGTAGAAAAGGCAATTCATCCAGTAGACCGGTTTCGTCCTTATTGGGATCTCATCATGTACTGGCCAGAATTTGCCGTGAAAAGGACTCGAACCTGGGCACGTCTGCTTCGGAATCTGGTGCTCTAACCACTGAGCCATCCTGCCGCACACTACACCGCATACAATTTTCAGTTATATACTAACTAATGTAACTTGGTTAGTCTATTTTTCTTTTAGGTGGAGCTCATATGGCATCCATTTAGACCCAAAGTTCCAACTAACCATGCCCAATCTGCCATTACTGAACAGACACCACACTACATGGGGAAGTGGTATTGAAATAAACATTTATATAATTAAACGAACATTGGTTGCGCGGGTGGTGATAACAATTATTATAATCAAGGTTGCGGTCTTGATATAAACACCTGACCCATTAATTACTTACATATGTTAGTATAAACTAAGAATTGTATAGTGTAGAAAAGGCAATTCATCATGTTTAATTATATAAATGCTCATTTCAATACCATTTCCTCATATAGTGTGGTTTCTGTTCAGTAATGACAGATTTGGGATGGTTAGTTGGAACTTCGGGAGTAAATGGATGCCATATGAACTCCACCTAAAAGAAAAAATGACTAACCAAGTTACATTAGTTAGTATATAACTGAAAATTGTGTGTAGTGTAATGTGCGGCAGGATGGCTCAGTTGTTAGAGCACCAGATTCCGGAGCAGAACTGCCCAGGTTCGAGCACTGTCCGCGGCAAATTCTGGCCAGTACTTGATGAGTTCCCAATAAGTACGAAACCGGTCTACCGGATGAATTGCCTTTTCTCCACTATACAATTCTTAGTTTTTACTGACATATGTAAGTAATTAATGGGTCAGGTGTTTATATCAAGACCGCACCCTTGATTATGATATTTGTTATCACCACCCGCGCAACCAATGTTCGTTTTATTATATAATTCATTGAATTACTTATATATTACTTAACTGACGTCGACTAAGGCCAGAATGAGTGGATTTGCTGAAGTACCAGGTGTTCATAAATCGTTGTAATTCTCAATTTTGGTGAAATTAAGCATATCTTGAAATCCATTGCGTTGGTACTAATAACATGCTCAGTAAATATTATATATTGTGAGTTGGCTATGAAATCGCACTGTCGAATACTTCAGAGGAATTCATCACAATTATTGTTTGAATACATATTCGTATAGGAGATAATGTTTTCCAGCTGTCACACATTCCTTGACCAAATTTATAGAGGGTAAAAGGTGTAGTGCCAGCTCCTACTGATGAATCGCCAGTAAGCACGGAATACATGTGTACATAAAATCAGATCTTTCTGGTTCTATTTGAACAATATATATTTGAACTAATGCGGCTGGCGGTAATTTTGTTATGCTGTTCGACGATTGGTTAAATACAATGGGGATGGTGTTTACTTCAATCTCGCAAACTTGATTTAAATAACTGTTACCATCATCCGCGCAATCAGTTATTGTTTAATTGTTACTATGTAAGCAATACCTAATACAAACTTGCAAATATATTAGCTCTCTACAACAATGTTTAACTATAAAACAATTTAAATTAAAATTTAACCACTCCAATTTAACTTAGTTGGTTGTTGACATCAGTTATGGAAATATACACATACGCGTACGCATTTATCTAGTGAAAAGTGAATTAGGTATTATGGTTAAAAGAAATGTCACACTTGCTTTATTAGCTTGTCGTGAAGACATATTATGTAATTTGGACTAAGGGAAGTTACCGAAAATGGTATCCGAAATATTTTTTCCAAAGAAAATAACTCGGACATAAACTGTGGTATAAGAGTTGGACATTTTTTGTGGCGGATAACTTATATATATATATATATATATATATATATATATATATATATATATATATATAAACGCAATTTTGCATTAGGTGCTACGCACCTAGTGACAAATTATTTCACATATAACCAGAAGGATAAACGAAAGACAGCATGAACGGAAAGTATAATCTCGTGCATATTCGTTTCGTGCTTACTGGCGACTCACTAGTAGGAGCCGGTATTACGCCCTTTAACCACTATATATTTGGGTGAGGAATGTGGGAAAATAGAACGGTACAATCTCCTAAACTGTGTTAGTCACAACACATATCACATAATTTAGATTACATTTATATAATTAAACGATGATTACGCGGGCGGTGATAACAATTATTTTAATCAATTTTGCGAGCTTGATAGAAACAACAATCCCACCTTGCCGCACATTTGTCGCAGGGTGGCTCAGTGATTATAACTAGACTCGAAAGCAGACATGCTCAGATTCGGGCCCTTTCCGCGGCAAATTATGAACAGTACTTGAAGAGTTAGCAATAAGGACGAAACCACTCTACTGGATGAAGTGACTTTTCGACAATATATGGTGCTTAGTTTCTACTAACAAATGTATATATGATGGGATTGGTATTTATTTCAAGCTCGCAAATTTTTATTTAAATAATTAATCTCTTTGAATTTCAGTCATGCCACCAAAGGTTATTTCTGGTAAAGCTGCTTTGAAGGCTGCAAAGATTAAGCGGCCGAAGACTGACAAGAAGAAAGAGCGTAGGAGGAGAAAGAAATCTTTTACCATCTATAACTACAAAGTGCTACGTAAAGCGCATCCGGATACAGGGATTTACTCAAAGGCATTGCCGTAATGTATTCCTCCGTTAATGATTTATTGAAGCGCATTTCCACAGAGGCCAGGAGACTTTCTCCTTTAGGCTGCATGTTTGAAATATGATCGTTGTGGAAATCAACTGTATCCACTCAAATTGACTAATCAATCAATTTCCGCTAAGATAAAATATACATATTTAAATGCTTTTATTAATTCAAAGCCAACATTGCACTACCTAAACGTGTCATCTAGAAAGAAACTATAGGGCTTTATTGTACAATTCCGAATCCATCACTATATGAGTGACAATTTTATCAAACAATTTATCAACAAGTAAAAAAACGGAATTCCTAAACTTACGTCTTTAGAACGACGGTTTGCATTTGTTATTCTGGATTTCTTTAAGCTTTTGCTATAATTCTTTTTGGAATTGTGTATTTGAATTTTCTGATCTTCGTCGACTAGTTGGTACCGCGGCTGCTCTTCCATTTCACTTTCATTGTAGAAATCCTCATCTACGTTAGGACGATCTTGGATTTGAATTCCGACAGAAGTCTCCACTTTCCCTTCATCCGAACTATTACGACGGCTTTTTCGCCAATTCTTGTGCTTATGTGCATACTCTCCAAGAGAACAGTCAGTTCCATCAATCCTAATAATTTCATCTTTTTGTTTCTTTGTTCTTCCAAATTCGTTGTTGCGTGTAAAGTTTCCGTCATCTTCTTCTTCTTCCTCCTCCTCATCATCACCACAATTCCTATTGTCATCATCAGAAACTGCCTTATTTTCATCATGTTCAAGTTCATCTTCGTCATATTCATATTCACCTTCATCTATATATTCATTCGCGTAATCCACTGCAGGATTTTTACATAACCGAATGGCGCATATACGTACAGCATATTCGGTATTAGCTCTAAGACCTACAACTCGGCAGGAGGTCATTTCCCCTTTATAAATAACCAAACCAGCTGTGGTCAATCTTCCAGAACTGGGCTGGTTTATGTTCGCTTTCAGAGAGGGTGGGGTTCCAACAACTCCACTTTCCTGATGACGGTAATGACGTGCTGATATCCATGATGTTAATTGACTAGAAGCATTTGATGAGGTCATTGAAGTGGATCCAACGTGAACTGACGTTGCGTTTCCAGGACGACAGACTTTCATTTGTACAGCGTAGACAATCGGATCGCCATTCAATCGAGTTACTGCATGAGCGTTAGGATGACTACTTGCTAATGAGTTGCGTGTTACAATAAGACCACCGCTTCCAATGTTATTAGTGGACGACTGACGACAGTTGCTAGCTGAAAGTGGGGACCAATCAATTCGGCAAGATGTGCTGTCCACACGTACGACTTTGGGTGCTTATTTAAAAAATTAAATTCATACGGTGTAAATTACAGAGCAGTAAGAACACAAAGCTTGATAGTTCATTAAAAATTACTTTAAACCTGAGCTCCCTAGCTTAATCAAGTTGATAGACACTTTACGTTGGGTTTTATTATATTTGTAATCATTTGAACAAAGTTACATACGAAGTACTAAATAAATTGCAAACAATAAAATGTTTATCACATGTTAGGCTAAAATAAACGGGGCAAATTCATTGTAGTATTTTTTTGGACATCCCATAGGGGAAACGGAATTAATGGGGCGAAAATTTTTTCATACGTTCAGTATAATTTGATTACCAGCAGATAGGCTTCGGTTGGCCTGTCGAAATCAGTAGAACTCACAAATTACACAGTTTTAGTCCTAGTCAAATGAGATTCCAACACACAAAAGCCACAATTTCATGGAGGATGGCTCTTATATGAATAAAGTGGTTGTGAACTGCGAACATGAATCGCTTAACGACCTTAATCGCAACAGATCATCAATTCAAGTTTAAACTGATCGATGACAATTTATGAAAATTCAACTAGTCGACAGTAAGCCCAAACTGTTCCCTAAATTATTTTTTGTCGGAATACTGTAATATGCTTTTAATATTTTAAGATAACATAATTTTATTTCGGACAAAATATACTAAAATAGCTCAAAAGGTTTGCTTAACTAATACAATATTTAAGCGAAGCGTAAAGTTAATGTACATTGGTAAAGTTTCAGCATATAAAAATAAGAAAAAAGTAAACATATTTTTCATATTGTGTGAATGACACTGGATATAAATGTCACAAAGGCGACCAAATGTCCTAGCTCTAAATGCACCACCCTGAACATTTCTCGAAGTCATAGATGTTGCCGGAATAAAAGCAAGTATATCTTTTTCAGTTGTACCGCGAAAGCAATCATAAACGTAGTAGTAGCGTAGAGGATCTAGCATTCATCATCAGAAAATTATGAGTCTCCAATCAATTTCGATAGTAGTCGTCTGACTCAAATCCTCTTAGGATGTACTAATTCCTAGACTAAGAGGAGGAATATGACTGGCGACGAATCTTCCACAGTTGTGTCCAGAGAACTCGTCATCATGCACACAGAAATCAAGTGGAATGGTGTGGTCTATTTGGCCATAATGCTGAAAGATTATCTGGATCCAGCTGTACAGGAGTTGATGTTCTTTATTTGTTCTTTTGTTTTATATCATTTGTGCAAACACTTACCTAACACTTCGTCAACGGCTTAAACGCTAACTGCGATCGATTAATTTGCTATCGTAGACGATAGACACTAGCGCAATTTAAATTACGTAAAAAACGTTACGATGATGAAATCCATAAATTAAGATCTAACAATTTTCTTTGCAACGTGAAACAATATTAACTTCGCCCACCCCGTTGCAATATTTCGGAATCGATATTAATGCGTTAGTTAAGGGAAAGTTTTACTCGAACTAGAATTGCAGACCGAAAGAAAGAGCAGTCCTTTATTCATTTACCAATCGCAGTTAGTCTGGGTTACATGTAAGGCTAAAATAATAAGACATTTTTGTTAACTGGAATTCGGAATTCGCGATTCAAATAATAAATTCCGTTTAAAAGATTATATATATATATATATATATATATATATATATATATATATATCCATTCAAAAAGCTAAACCGACAGCAAATTCAAACAAGGAATAACAGAATGAAATAAGGTCGAGAATCCTTCAACTATACAAGTATCATGCACTGAACCAAATTAATGCTCGGCCTACGTGTATGCCTTTCCTTCTTGCTTAAGTCCGGCAGGCACTTGATAATCCATAACACAACAAAGATAGCCAATGCATATCCGTTTTGGCATTTACTATAATAAAAATGTATGGTGGATACACGTGCGAGAATTCTAAAATAATATGCTAAATTTCTGGTGGTTATTCCCCATTTATTACAAATTACGTGTTTAACATGCTCAGCTCTTTGAATGCAGTTATTACTATAATTACCAAAAAAATCAAACATGTTAGCCATTTTACAAATTAATTTAATGTGTATAAAATAGTCAGATGTGAAGTTCATTTTATCAGCTTGGTGTTGTTGCATATTGAATTATCTCCAGTTAGGTTAAAACAATGATGAATTAAAACGCTAATAGACGATATCGAGGCATTTAATATGTTAAGCTATAGTTTAAGCAACATAAAAATACAATCAGATTTCGGATGCGTTACTGGCTGGATGCAAGCCAAGGAATATAATTAAGCAGCTTAGAATAACTTTGACAAAATGAAATTATATTATACAGCATAAGCGAAGCTTAAAAGTTAAACAAATAAACATCAATCCAATAACACAGCCAATTTTGAGGCATAATAAAACCTGAAGTCTTCATTGTCGGACGCAATTAAATCTTTTTAACCCATCAATCAGGCTACTGCTAAAAATTCCCAGCCGCGATGAAATATTCCATATGGTATTTATTACAATGGTGGAGAAATGATTAGCATACCCTTAAGCACAACCATACACCTATGTGAATTAAATAATACGATGCCTAGTTAATAAAATACGATGGTGAAATATAAGTGCACTTTTCTGTACAATTGGTAAGCAGCTACAATCTGCATACGTACACAATAATTTGACTCGCACAATCTGACCAGTACAAGTAATAACAATAAATTTATTCATAACAAGTTTACGACCTTGAAATAATCACAAACTCCATGTTTGTAACAAGTCGCAAGACTACTTTCAGTTACACGCATTGGTGCGCTTAGACCTCCCATGGTAATCGTCAGAATATGTCGGCAAACTGAATAATGATGGTTATAAATATAAATTGTATTGAATATCAGAAATTCGGAAGCAAAAATTCTAAACAATAAGATCCATAACATTTATTCTATTATGAAGTTATTCATTACGTATGTGATGTCAAAAATGGCTCATTTAAATAAAATTCGCGTGCAATATTTAACAGTTTCCCAACATTGTTTTAAAAAAACTGTTAATACTACTACTACTACTACTACTACTACTACTACTACTACTACTAATAATAATAATAATAATAATAATAATAATAATAATAATAATAATAATAATAATAATAATGATAATAATAATAATAATTATAATAATAATAATAATAAAAATAATAATAATAATAATAATAATAATAATAATAATAATAATAATAATAATAATAATAATAATAATAATAATAATAATAAACATTGTTATTAGTAGAAATGGATTATTTAGACTATTTATATTACCACTGTAAGCGGCTTGATTCCATTATTTCTAGACAGGTATACCTGGGCCAAATTCGAAGAAGGTAGAAATCTACAAGCACATCACTAAAGGTTATCGAATTGGCATAAACATATCAACAGAAATCAGGGGCAGTAGTATGCAATAAAATTGGCATGCGGCTTTCAACTAAATTTAGCCAAACATTATTCTGTCAAGCATAACCTTTAGTCTGCCTTCAATGATATTTCTTAGGGATGTGCGTTATGGTTTAAAGTTAATTTTCATATTTATGCATATATATATATATATATATATATATATATATATATATATATATATATAAAGTAACAAGATAGCACTTTATTATATTTATATTATTCACATAAGCTAAAATAGCGTGATATTGCAAATGCAATTCATCGAGTAGACCGAGTCTGTCATTCTCGATCCTCCATCAAGTGACAGACAAAATTTCTTTCTGATGATGATCATGGAAGGTCGAAACGCGTCAGTGCCTTGTGACTAGCGGCAGTTTTGTCGCGGTGTTCGACGAGTGGTTAAATACAATTGGATTGATTTTTACTTCAAGCTTACAAAATTGATGTAAAGAATTACCACCACCAAGCAATCAATTATTGTTTAATTATATTGTGTATATATATATGTATATATATATATATATATATATATATATATATATATATATATATATATATATGTGTGTGTGTGGCGAAAGCTACAAACAGCTAATGTTCGTGACTGCATAGAAATTATGCAGCCGACATTTCCAGTCACGTACAATGTATGCAAGACTACTAGAGGTGAGAGCCGCATATCTAATCTTGCTTTCCATATATATGCAATGCGGTTTGATCCTCGCTAGTCAGTTTGCCGTCGTACTCTGATGATGATCATGGAAGGTCGAAACGCGTCAGTGCGTTGCGACTGGCGGTAGTTTTGTAATGTTGTTCGACGACTGGTTAAATACAATGGGATTGGTGTTTACTTCAAGCTCGCAAGCTGATTATATAGATATTGTTACTATGATATATATATATATATATATATATATATATATATATATATATATATATATATATATATATGACGATAACTGTATCCAGCTAGTGTTCGTGATCATAGAAATCGTGCATCCGACATTTCCAGTCACGCACAATATATGCAAAACTACTAGATGTGAGAGCCGCATATCTAATTTTGCTTTCCATATATATGCAATGTGGTTTGATCTTCGCTAGTTAGTTTGCCGTCGTACTCTGATGATGATCACGTAAGGTCAGAGCGTGTCAGTGGGTTGCGATTAGCGGGAGATTTGTTATGTTGTTCGACGACTGGTTAAATACAATGGGATTAGTGTTTACTTCAAGCTCGCAAACTTGATTTACAGAATTGTTACCACCACCCGCACAATCAATTATTGTTTAATTGTATCCTCTTGTAACTGTCTTAATTTTGCGGAATAGTGTTTTACAATGACCTGCGACATTAGTACCACAGCCAATTTTCGGTGTACCGGTCTTTTTTATGTTGCATCAAAAACGGTTATTGTTGTCATTCTCCTAAGAATTCAGGATGAACAAGAACTTACGAGTCCAAATAAAGCAGGGTTTCTATCGGGCATCTTATTCATGAGCTGAAATCAAGCCACTTTTTATGCTCCGGTATTAGTAGCCTAACATGGTTGATTTCTTTCTTTACTCGGTAATTTTCAACTTGATGATATGCAGGATGTTCTAGCGAGTTATGGACAACTATAGTGTCCAGGCCAAACTTTTTTGTTTACATGAAGCCCGTTATGCTGATTCACTGGTCTTTGTCCGTATTAGCGTAGGCTTTCCTGTACTCCATTCGATTGACTCCGGCGTTAGACAAGGCTATGCCAGTGCTCTTGTTTTTTAACTTCGTTGTTGATGCAATATTTACATGCCAATCGATGTTCTACATCACTAAGCAAAAAGTCGAAGTATTTTAAGTCAGCTATTTTGTTGAGTAGATGCATTCACATAGTTTGGGTTAGGTCATTGCCAGATGAGCGTCAGGAAGCATTAATCACAAGAAAAAACTATGAGCTGATCAGTTCTATCTAGGCGCTCATATATATGCAATCTCTGTTCTAAATAGTTAGAAATATCGTTCTTTTTGGTCGAAATGTGGTCTAAATTCACTTAAACATCCTGTTTGTCAGACTACCAAGGAAACTTCTTTTGTCGGTTGGATTCATAGAATAGGCAAGCCAAAGATTTCATGCTCTTGTACTGCTATTCCAAATACCGGCCACTTGATCATACCATGCCCTATACTTTCTAATGAAGGCGCATTAGGGTGGACGAAAATCTATAAGAATGAAGCGTCACACAGGATTCAGATGAGTCTGGTTAATTTTGTCTTATTAACATAGGCTCCTTTTTGACTCACCATGCGAGACACGTGGTTCTCCATTTACGCGTATTACGCATGTACACATCTGTACAAATATTTAACTGTAGCCATTATTTAAGCCATAGAGTTAGTATATTCGACATCATCTTCTCTTTAATAAAGCAACCTAACAGAATGAAAAATGTAAACTAAAGCATCTTAACAGGAAAACCAAATACCTAACAATTGCTGAAAAAGCGCAGACCTAGTTTTCCATGCTAAAGGCTCTGTGAGAGTCACGGGATTGTGTTCGTTCATGTGAATTGGATCCCTTACGTGGATTCCAACAGTGTTAATAATTATCGTTTCATCAAAACGCGATTTCATTTTTCAAAATCATTCGGTTATAGTATCCATCTGTCCCGCTAGCATACGCACAGGTTCTCCTAAGGAAAACTTAGAAGATATTTCGACGTAGCACACATTCGATATCACACATTCTTACATTTAGAAGTTTGATCGTAAAAGCGCACTCCACTAGTAAAACAAATTTGCATAGTAATTCTTTATTTAGGATTCATGCCTGAGGCTCGGATATTGCCTCTAGAATTCTGATCCTTCAACATCTTCAAAATTGCGCTTCTGCGGAGCTATTCTGCGGCATTTGTTCTTGCAACAAACTGGCTATAAAATTAAATTAACTAAACATCTCCACTGAACCTATCGTGAATAAGCAAAGGAAGCTGAGAGTCCACTTTGTACATTATGGTGGAAAATCTGCTCGAATGTTACGAACGAATTTCCCTCCTTCTCCCGCTTTTTAGTTTACCCCAGAGCCGAAGGATGTTATTACGTTTTACGATAACACGTAAAATTTGAACAGATTGGTACGTAAAAAATTGATATTTTTGGAAGAGTACTCAACTAAACAAAGCGTAGCCATGTAACTTTCTCAACGTTATTTATGATAAACAGTAGATCAATTCATATTTTTCAATGCCGCGTTTTGCGTACGCGGGTAGTAGCTTTGCACGGACAGTTTCACAAAGATCCGATTGATCACAATTTCCAATTTTGTTTTGTCTTTGATCGGGTTGAGTTTGTATTCGTCCCAATGGAAAAACAAATATGTGATAGAACCGCATTTCCATTGGGACGAATAAAAACTCAACCCGATCAAAGACAAAACAAAATTGGAAATTGTGATCAATTGGATCTTTGTGAAACTGTCCGTGCAAAGCTACTACCCGCGTACGCAAAACGCGGCATTGGAAAATATGAAGCTGACACTCCCAAAGCACATTTAAAAAAATAGATCAATTCAGTTTATTTCCATCGGTCAAAGTTTAATTTTCCTGATGCATTGACATCATTTCCTAAATTAATTATATATATATATATATATATATATATATATATTTCTAATTAGGAAGAAAAAAACACATTAATGATTAGAAATATAATTAGAAATATGCTTTGTATATTAAAGAGGCATGGATATTATATATATATATATATATATATATATATATATATATATATATATATATAGTGTGTGTGATGTGTGTGTTTATACATACAAGCACACGTACATGTATAATTCGCGATTAGTCACTGAAATAGAAGTCTATTATAGGACCTACAGCTATTTGGAGGAAAAATCACGGCTTTCCCACTGGACCACTCATGCATCACAACGTCAATCCACTGTGCATATTAGGGTGAAAACTATGCTCCATTATTAAGGAGATATCTTTGCCAAATGTTTGATAGTTTACTCTCCACAGAGTTCGTGCATGTGAGCCAGACAAAATTATGTTAGTCCCAGACAGAATTAAATGTAACATTATTACTTGGTTTCAAGAGAGGGATAATTATTTTTCTAATGTGCCGTCAAATTACAGGATATTTTCACAGTTACAAATGGACAAGACAGCCATGCGTATGGCCAGACAAGTCTATGACTACGAAGCAAAATATGCTAAAGTTGAAATCTAAAAGCGAATTCGAATAATGTGATCATATTAAATGACTGTATCAAGTTATCACAAAATAATTCATAGCAATGTTGCGGACATTCAAAAAATGGCACACAGCAGTCAGCGAACTGAAAACTGCGATGATTTTAAGTTGTTTTAAATTAGCGCTTTGATTTTAAAAGTATACGAACTTTAACATTCAAACAATATGAAAAAGAAAATTAATGAACAAACAGATTAAAAACATAAATAGTGACTATAAGATACAGACTGACAAAAAAATACATACTTAATTAAAAACTTGAGACAACTTCACTTACAAAAGTTTTCTACAAAAAGACTCGAGTTATTTGGAATTATGTACTAGGTGTTGAGCACCTAGTTCAATTATGACCAGAATGATAAATCAAAGACAGCATGAACAGAAAGTATAATCTCGTGCATATTCGTTTCGTGCTTACTGGCGACTCGAGTTATTTACTAGAGGCTATTTTTCTGCGAGTCTTATAAATGTAATATTTAACGTCGAGTTACATTTTGTATAGCTATAATCTAACATAATATGTTGCGAGGCTTCAAACGTAATGAAGACATATTTCTGGTCATCTACCAAGCCCTAATCGTAAAGTTTCTAGCTGTTTGATCCGGCTATCTTAGGCACAACTTTAATCGTGATTTCGTTCTTCAAATTCCTTACTCTCCGATGATTAATAGTTTAAAATAATGTATTCTACATGGATAAGCTTGAAACATCAATGAAACTGAGCCGCCATTGAAGCTATGGCAGCTGAAAGAAAACTAAGTCAGATAAATCTAAAATAATAAACCATGCTTTTAATGGATATGATTGCTAAAATCTGACAAATTTCTATATAAGAAAATAAAATTTTCCCTTCTCAGGTGCGCTTACCTCGAAGGCACGGAGGCGGCAGTTCCGTGGTTCTGGCACGTAAGACCTCACTGAACATTCCTTGACCAGTAGTGTTACGCGCAGCCACACGAAAATAGTACGTTTCAGCTTCACACAAACGTGCTACCTTGTGCCACCTTTGTACACCTTGGTATACAGTGCTCCACCTGGAAGGTGTTCGTTTCGACAAAAATGGTGAAATTAGTATTAATTTAAGAAAGGCACGTTGAATGTTTCTATAAGAACATGTAGTAAAAGTTATTAGATTATAAAAAATTAATTCAAACAGCAACGGAATGACAAAAGGCGGCGTTTTTCTACATTGAAATGCACGAAATTACTAGCCAAAAATGTATCAACGTTAAAGTCATTAAAACTGATTCAATGCCTAAGAATAAAGCCCAAGGTTAAAAAGGAATATGGAAAAGATTTAATAGCAGCTTCAGGCTGGAAGGTCTCGCGAATCGACGTATTCACGCAGCATTTCAAGGTAACAGTCAGCTGAGTGTCAAGGTGCCTTGTTCATGAACAGAATTTACCGGCGGGCATCTTTTGACCATGCTACTAATTATTTTCCATTCCTGCTACATATAGTTAATGAACGCCAATTGCGTTGACTGAGGTTTTGACTAAGGAGAAAACTTACGAATTCTATTGAATCTATTTCGGCGAAAATCTGGCTCAGATGAAAATTAGTCTAGCGTTCTTTATATTGAATACTTTTATCCGCAATATTAATCACGTCGCAATAACATGTACTAACCTTACCGCAAAAAATCTGCGGAATTGAGAGATAAAAGCGATAATTTGAGTGACTTTGCTAGTTCAGACTAATAAGCACACACACAGGGTTTGGCTATTCCGGTCTTACAGCCATAACTTATTTTATACTTTACTAATCTAGAGCCCCGATTCTCCATTTATGTAATTATAAAACATTTGTGTTCAATTTATCATTCAGAAACAATATAAATCGATGTTTACATCAATCAACCGTTTTAATTAAAAGGATTCATTTTTATAATATAGTACAAAATATATTTTAATACAGCAGGTAATGTGGTAACAATGTTTATATTAAGTAATTTAGTTAAAGCGAGTAATGAAAATTTCTCTGGTATCAAATTGAACCCCAATTAATTAGAAGATACTTTTGAAATGCGAGCTTTAATAAAATTCATTGTACCCTTCCTGTGTGAAAAAAACAAAAAGAAATTTTATCAGATATAAGAAATATTTCTTTCGCATTGTAGATATTTGAGAAGACAATGCGAAAATGTTTCTTATATCTGATAAAATTTCTTTTTGTTTTTGCACACAGGAAGGGTACAATGAATTAGAAAATAGTTTTATGAGATTCAAATAACCAAGATTAGGCGAACTGACGCAGATATAAGTAAAAAGCACCAATGGTTAGATTGATGAAGTTTTGCAAAAAGTCATCACAGTGGAATATCATAATGCAATGTTCCGGCGTAAGTAGTGAAGTGTAAAATTTAAATCAAGTTTAGAGACTTCAAAATAACGTAAGTTCCATAGTGTCGTAATAATACCTTTAATTACCTGTATAGACACATAACTTTCACTATGTCAGCAGGTACATGTCAATCTGGTATTGTATAGGTTCATATAAAACAAACATAAACCTTATAACAAACATGGCAACACCTATCCTCTTTTAGCAGTCGCACATTTCAAGTATTATTTTAAAATGTTGCGTGCGTAACAGCTAATCAATAAGAAAGATGTCATTTTTCTATAGAACTCGCCACATTCAAATTGAAGTATGTTAGTATATTTGATTGATAGGTTATGACTTTCATAAACCTATTTGTACCATCTGTTTTATTAATTGCGAAACTTTTGATTATATGTGCCGAAGAAAGGGCACGAAACATCAGGACAAATAGTGATAATTTTAATGAAAAAGAACAGTCATGTTAAACGATAAGTGAAGCTGAGATGTGAACAAAGTCGTTCAAAGAACATGTTGAAAAAAATTGTGATGCAACGAGAATCCATAATGTAAAAATTAACACAACGATGAAGCTGCAAATGATAACCAGTTTATATTAAACCTATGATGGTGTGTGCTGAAGAGAGGACACGAAACGTCATTGCGAAGAATGATAGCTTTAATGAAAGTGAACAATCTTGCAAAGGAATAAGTGAAGCAGAGTTGTGAACAAAGTTGTTCAAAAAACGTGAAGATAATTCTTTAAATCAATTTTTCGTGCTTCAAGTAGACACCAATCCCATTGTATTGAGACAAAGTGTGATGCGACGATAATCAATGTATACTAGTACTTAAAAGCAAGTAAGATTCGAATAATTAAAAAAATTTGGGAAACCGAAGATAATGTCCTGAAAAGAGAAAACTAGCTTTCAGGCGATGAGTGATAGCTTCGACGGCAGTGAACAGTCATCTAAATCCAACGCCGAATCTCAGATAAGGTCATCGTAATTTGGAAATAAATTATATCCTCCGGTTATTAAATTTTCAAAAATTTTAAATTAAGATTTTCTAACACATACCCAGTGTTAAGTCGTTTACTCATTTGTAGCACAAATTGCAGCCTTTCGGAAGAAGATGAAGTAGGCAGTAAAGATTGGTTTGTTGGCGCATGCTTATTTCCTTCAATTTGGACAACGCCTGTCTGATTAATTCCACTTCGTGCTGAATGAATGTCATCAGCTGTATCCATTGCATCAGCAGCAGGTTTTCGCTGTTGAATCAATGAGCATAAAAATGAATAATTAGATGCAATTTCATAGATTCACTTGGCATAGGGTATTAGACAAACACAGAGAAATTCTGAGACACGTTTTCTCAATGCTTTAAGCGTGCTCAAATTTAGAAAAAGTCATACGTACATTAAAACCGCGTTACAGCTCAGTGCGTCCATTACATCCCACTGTTAAATGCTGTTAATAAAATAAAAAAATATTATAATAAATTGAACTGTGTCGGAGGGAATTCTTGAGGCAAATCGTTTTCGATAGTGAAACCACCAATAGGCCAAACAGTGTGCAAAAGTTTATCTGCTGTGCAAAAATCCCGCCAGTATAGAAGAAAACGTCGAAAAGAAATGGAAGTGATATTAAATAAATTATGAAATATATTTAAGCAAATTAAAATTGAAATGTTATTGTAGATAATAGACACTAAAAGCTATTTGTATAATAGCATATAAAGTTCTCAAAAATATGCTAGAATTTGTTTCAAAACCATAATTTATAACCCCCGCTTATCGTGTTGCCTTTATAAGTCAAATAAAATTTTTAATTATAACTAAATTCCACGGGACAGGAATACAGACAGTATTACGCATAATTTATATATTATCGGGTAAGCAACTCACTAATAATTATTATTTAAACAACGTTTAATAGCTTCGAATGCATGCCACTCTCATTGTAACTAACCGGTTCCAAAACCTAGCAAAACTATCATAACTCGCACGAGCTGACTTTTTTCGACTATCCATGATCATTTTTTGAATTTTGTCGGAGTGCTAGCTTCATATATTCCAATGCCGCGTTTTGCGTACGCGGGTAATAGCTTTGCACGAACAGTTTCACAAAGATCCGATTGATCACAATTTCCAATTTTGTTTTGTCTTTGACACCATGTTGTACATACCCGCAATCTAAGAAAATTCTGCTTCAATACGTGATTTATTTCTCAATTAAAGTTATAAATGCATAAAAATGGCGGAAACAACTTGTATGTATGAACTTAAGTGCCATGAATCGCAGTTGCCATGTCGAGAGACCAACCACTGAATTCCACATAAATGCAGATATGGCGAGGCTTGCGAAAGTAAAATTTTTTAATTGACATGCATACAGAATGATAAAATTCATCGAGGATTAAATAAATTGCGCCGTTCAGCTTAAACAAATGAACATGCTAGAATGTTACGATAATTAAATAAGAATGCAATAGAAACTCAAAAGCTGCTACTTAATAATGTGGACAATCAGATCTCAGCATCGTAACGTCGTATCACAATGTTTCATATATAGGCGATCTTATAACGCTCAATAGGGTTATTAGTTGGCTGTTTATGAATGCTGCGACATAGTAAATTTTATATTAAACAAAGATTCATTTCATTGGACCCTTTATGTGTGCAAAAACAAAAAGAAATTTTATCAGAAACTATAAACATATCTTTCGCATAATCACTCTCGAGCATCTACTGTAATGAACATATCTTTGCTCAACACAAATAGGAAAAGCAAAAACAAAGAAAGAAAATATGTGAACATAGGCAGAAGCGTGTGAAAAACGGAAACCAATCAACCGCAGTGCGTCAAGATCCAATCCAAAGGCTCAACACCTGTACATGCATTCTTCTGCTTGCTGACAGGCGACTGAGGAACGAACTGGATGTGACGCACGCAATTGATTGGTTTCCGTTTTTCACACTCTCTCTATGTTCACATATTTTTATCTTGTTTTGTTTTCCAATTTATATATAACGATATGTTCATTAGTAGATACTTGAGGAGATAATGCGAAAGAAACGTTTCTTGTATCTGATAAAATTTCTCTTTGTTTTTGCACACAGGAAGGGTACAATTAATTTTATTAAAGCTCGCATTTCAAAAGAAAGATTCATTTGTTAATGAACAAGTCTCCAATGTATTTCCTCAGAAATATGACGCGTTAATTTTCTAAAATGCAAATTTGAGTCTGTCAGAAAAGCAGAAAGAATTCATTGCTTGGAACGAAATTCCTCATATCGCCAGACGATATATACCAGACTACCGAGATAACATGTCGCATTTGAGTTTATATTTGAAGACAATACATCATTGAGATACAAGCGATTTAATTTTACAAAGTGGTAAAATACGAAACAACTCAAAGCATTTATACACAAAGAGGAAATTAGCTTTATGAAGTCAGACAAAGGCACTAGAAATGCCAATGATTTTATTGGTTAAATAATCAATGTTCCTGATGGTGAACAGAAAATATGCCAAATAAATGAAGTCGGATAGGAAACAGCCGAAGATTCAAGATGGCGTGCGATTAAAACACACGTGAAGCAGTTTAACGAAGAACCCACAAGGCGAATTCTCCTGTAATCGATAACATGACACATCGTGTCAAACAGGCAAATCCAATTGGCACACGCATTACCAGGAGCAATGGGATGCCCAAAGTATACAAAGTAGTTGGAACGAGCAATTTGTCGCCATTAATACCAATCATGTCGGCGATCAACATTCCACAGTACAAACTGGCGGGAGGACTAAATGAAATTCTGCTGCAGGTGCAAATTGATATCTCAAATAAATTGTGTCAGCGATACTTTTGACTCCGTAAATAGAAAAAAATCGTAGAATGTCAAGAATTAAAAAATGCATTCCTACGACGTCAGAAATTTATTTACAAGCCCCGTGTTGACAAAACCTTCGAATTCTTCAGTAGGCTCATCGAGAGTATCCACTTGTCATACCTTATACTTAAAACTTATCCAGAACTTCTCAATATGTGCACTAAAGCAGTTAAATTCACTTTAAATGGTGAATATTTCACGCAAGTCGACGAAGTGGAAGTTGGCAGTCTGTTAGCGAGTCTATTAGCTATTGTTCTACATGGAAACGTCGAAATTAAAACCACTTATTCAAAAATATTGTCATACTTATTAGAGGTCTTGTTCATTATATTTTTATTATCATAATGAAGATTTAGAAAAAAATTAAATGCTTAAAGTAATTAGCTAATGGATCATTATATTCAGTACAAATGCGAGCACAGAAACTCTTAATACGTCGCGTTCTTTTTTCATGACTTATTCATATTGAGACAGGAAAATGGTAATCCAAAAAGGAAAGCAAACATGGAATGGACAGTACATAAAATATAAAAGCGCCGTTCTAACTTTCCAAAAGATAAATTTGATACCCTATTTACCCTACCGAATAAAGTAAATCTGTTTTGAAACAGTTTAATGCCAAGAACTGGCGATTTGCAAATAACTATTAGAGAGTGGGTAACGCGACAGGTTTGTTGATGCAAAGGGGAATTATAAGAATGAAGAAAGTAATGCAACCGTACCCAAACAAAGTACAGTATTTGTCGATATAGGTTTTAAAGGGGACGAAACATAAATATTTATTCGAAGGATTAAAAAGGCAGTGACTTCTCGGATACCTAATACCAAATTGATACTTGTATATACCACAGAGCGCCAGATAAATTTAAATATAAAAGATAAACTCGTAGCAATTGGAAAGTCCAACATCGTCTAATTATATCAAAACCATAGCGGCTTTTTGGAATATGTAGGCCGGATTTCCGATTACTTAACAAGCTAATTTAAGAACATTTTAGATAAACACAAATGGCATAAGGACGTTCACCCTCCGAAAAGTTGAAAACTGTTTAAAAAAATCCATGCTCCAAATCTATGTTTTCTTCAAACCAAATAACTAGCAATTACGCATAACGAAGCTGTAGCATGCATACTTGTACATAATTTGAATATAATATGATGAATCAATTAAATCAACTTTGTGATCTTGGTAGAAACATCAGTCCCATTTTATACGTACAGTTGCAAATATAATGTAAACATTGTATAGTGTAAAAAAAGGAAATTCATCCGGTACACTAGTTTCGCCAATATTGGTAACACTTCATTTACTCCAATGCCGCGTTTTGCGTACGGGGGTAATAACTGTGCACGGACAGTTTCACAAAGATGTGATAGAATCGCAATTCCATTGGAACGAATAATACAAAACAAAATTGTTAATTGTGATCAATCGGATCTCTGTGAAACTGTCCGTGCACAGCTATTACCCGCGTACGCAAAACGCGGCATTGGAATATATGAAGCTAGCACTCCGACAAAATTCAAAAAATACTTATTTACTGTCCGGAATTTGCCACGAACAGGACACGAACCTGGGCACATCTGCTTTGGAGACTATTGCCCTAACCACTGAGCCACCCTGTACAGTACTTGAAAAGTTCCCAATTACGATGAAACTGGACTCCTGAATGAAATAAAATACAATGCGTAGTTCATACTAGCAAATGTATGTATATATTGGTAGTGGTGTTTCTGCCAAGATCGAAATCTGAAATTAAATTACTGTTATCTCTGACAGCGCAACCAATTTTCGTTTTATTATACGCTGGTTAAATGTTGTCGCGTGTGTGCTTTTCCCGAATCCTGTTGTGTTTTGTATATTGTATGTGTTTACTCAAATTTTATCACCCTTGCCTTCTATAAAATTAACATATAAACTACTAGATATTACAAAGAAAATGAATTCACGCGAAAAATTTGTCTTTTTCAACTGTATTTTTCATACCTACTTCACAATAAATGTATGCTTTAATACACGAATTGTATCTCAATTCACAGTACAAATGCATAAAAGTGGCTGAACTAAAATTTGTTCATGCACACAATTAGTCCGTGTGTTTTCTTTACATAAAAGAATATTTGCATGTTACTAAAATGTAAATATGTAGGAAATTATATGTATATATATATATATATATATATATATAATATGATATATAAGCTTCAAATTACACGATCAATACATACCATCTATGTATCGAAAACCCGTTCGTTATGTTATAGCGTTGCTCTATTTACTTTATCAGTGCACGTAGCCGATCAAATGCTTATATAAGAGCTCACCATAATCATTGCAAATTACTTGCAACAATTGCCACGATAGGGAATCGAATTGGAGGTACATTTTCTTCAGCCATGTAACTCATTCAGTGCGTAAGTGAAGCTGTGTACTACATTCAATTTTCTATTATACCATAACTTATGTTTTTAGGTCAGTATCTTATTCAGATGGAGTCAATTTAGAATCTATTTCGACATAAAATTCCGACTGGTCATCCTCAGACAGTCATAATAAAACAAACAACATGCCACATTTTGGAGTGATATTCATTTGAAGTAATATGAAATGCTCTTAAAAACATATGCGTGCATGAAGTTTAAAATGCAAATTATTAAGTAAACCAGTTTCGCTTCTTTTGGCACTCATCAAATACTCGTTAAAAATTTCCTAGATCGAGGCATACACACGAATATATATATATATATATATATATATATATATATGTGTATGTGCATGTGTGTGTGTGTGAGAGAGAGAGAGTGTGTGTGTGTGTGCAATAGTTACTAAAGGAATTCTTTGTCTCAAACGAACTCAAGAAATATATTTAGCATAACTCAAACAATGATTTCAAATGCAAAAAAACGTGCGATTGGTTAAATAAAATAAGAAAGGTGTTATGCTTCAGTACGCGAACTTCATTCAAATTACCGTGTTTTCTAGAATATAAGGCGAACTTAAAAATTAAGCTTTATAATCTTTTATGAAGAAAACCTGGCTTGAGAGGAATATGTAATAAAATATTGTAAATAACTAAAAAATACATTGTACTATTCATATTTTCCGTAATTTACTTCATTATTTAACTTTATTACCATTTATGGTAAAGATCCCCGGTATTGCACTTTTTCTGTCTTGCCTACTAATCACAAATATCGATTTGACCTCTTTATGGAAGGCACTTATATTCTGTTTTATTACATAAAATTTATATACACCTAAATACTTGAACACATTATGAATAGAGACGATAATTTTCTCGAGCAAATTAACGTTATTGGTAGTGTTCAAAATGCGCCTTATAATCCGGTGCGTCTCATGTGTGAAATATACCCATTTATAAATAGTGCGCCTTATATAAAGGTACACCTCATGGTCCGGAAAATACGATATAATAAATAGACCAATTTGTAAACTAATAATAAATTATATATTAAGTATGATTGCTTTTTTCGTTTTTTTATTCGGCTTACGCTGTATGAGGCCGTGATAATGGTACTAATAAAGAGTACAATTAAGTTCCCGGACCAGATTTAAAGGTAATACACATAAAAAATTCCTGTCATAATCTCAGAACCGTAGAGATCGGACCAGATGTATTAGCCGTTTTTGAGGCCGAGAACGCCTCAAAACATTATTTAAGGCTAACGTGAATGCAAAAAAATTTACAATTCCCAGCTAGGCCTCAGTGGGTTTTTTCGAATTCTACAGATTAAAACCACAACCAGGTGAGTTGACCTCAAATAACATAGCATGCATGAAGCGGTGGTTTATTTCAAGCTAACGGAGTCTATGCCAAATTCGCAATCTCATGAGATCATCATTTTATTGCTGATAATCCAAATAGATATGGCGCATTATCAAGCACGCCAGGAGCCCTGGAAGACACCCAAGCTATACAAAGTTTGGTAATGATAGCCATCAAACAGGAGTTGACGAAAGACCGTTACAACAGACGGAAGAGGCTATACACATTCATAAAAACCATCGAGGGATACGCAGCGGGTCCTGGACGATCGGTGGCAGTCAGTAGCTTCGAAGCAGTCTCAATATGTAATAATATCGTCTATGAGTAGCAAAGTCATTATATAACTGACTTTTCAATATTACCCAAAGCCTAGCCGTTAAATAAGGTAAAAATCAAACGAAAATTGATTGCGCGGGCGGTGATAACAATTACTATAATCAAGGTTGCGATCTTGATATAAAAATACATTTGTCGGTATAAATAAAGAATTTTATAATGTAATATAGACAATTCATCCAGTAGACCGGATTCGTCCATATTGGGAATTCATTACGTACTGCCCAGAACTTGCCGCTGAAACGTCTGCTACGGAATCTGGTGCTCTAAACAGTGAGCCACCCTGCCGCACACTAAACACAATTCACAGTTATTTTCTAAAATACGTAATTCTGTTAGACTTTTTTATTTTAGGTGGAGCTCATATGGCATCCACTTACAATTAAAGTTCCAAATAATCATCCACAATCTTAATTTATAGAACAGAAACCAGACTACATTGAGAAGTGGTATTGAAATGAACATTTATATAATGAAACGAACATTGGTTATACGAGTGGTGATAGCATTTACTATAATCAAGTTTGCGATCTTGATATAAATTATGTAAATATTCATTTAAATGCTGCTTCCCCAAATAGTCTGACGTCTTTTCTGTAATTTCAGATAGGGGAAGGTTAGTTGGAAATTTAGGCTTAAATGGATGGCATATGAGCTCCACCTAAAATAAACAAGACTTACTGAGTTACAATAATTAGCATATAACTGAAAACTGTGTAGTGTGTGCAGGTTGACTCAGTGGTTAGACCACCAGATTCCGAAGCAGACGTGCCCAGGTTCGAGCCCTGTCCACGGCAAATTCTGTTCAGTACGTAATGAGTTCCTTCTAAGGACGAAACCAGCGTACTGGATGAATTGCCTGTACTACACTATACAGTTCTTAGTTTATACTGACAAATTTATGTGTTTAATGAGTCTGGTGTTTATATCATGATTGCAAACTTGATTAAAGTAAATATTATCACCGCCCACGCAACCACTGTTTGTTTAATTATATAAATTAATATATATAATATATATATATAATAATATATATATATATTATATATATTATAATAATATATATATAATAATATATATTATATATATATATATAATATAAATTAAATTATATATAAAACCACTTCCCAATGTAGTCTGTTGTCTGTTCTATAATTTCAGATTGGAGATGTTTAGTTGGAACTTTATGTCAAAATGGATACTATATGAGCTCCACCTAGAAGAAAAAATACTTACCGAGTTACATTAGTTAGTATATAACTGAAAATGTTTTTTAGTGTGCGGCAGAGTGGCTCAGCGTTTAGAGCATCAGATTCCGAAGGGAACTTGCCCAGGTTCGAGCTTTGTTCCCGGAAAAAAACTGATGAGCTCCCACTGTGGACGAAACCAGTCTATTAGATGAATTGCCGTTACCACACTATACAATTCTTAGTTTATACTAACAAATGTTGGTACAAACTACTACAGAATATATGTGTCAGGCTTTAGGTCCGTCGATAGTGTCTGTTGGAGAATGTCTCACTAATTCATTAATAAATGATGATATCTACCGTTTCTTTAATTTTTATTTATTAATAAATGATGATATCTACCATTTCTTTAATTTTAGCGAATAGTCAGGCAACCGTTTTGGGCTTACACTTTATCAGATAATGAGTAAAGACTGTCAGTAATGAGTAAAGATTGTCAGAATAAACGTCTTAAAATAAAGCCTGTGTTGCTAGAAAAGTAGCTTCTTGTGGCGTTTTGGAGATTCTGTTGAGGATTCTTCTAACACAGGTGACAAAATTAACTCAGAGTTAAGGGTAATTAGGTCTAGCATGAATGAATCAATCATAGCAAAATCTGAGGGAATCCGCATAAACAACCCAACTAATAAGGTTGGACAGAATAATACCGCAACTACAATACTTATGAAACCCTAAAATGTGGCTCTGGAGTGTCCATTGCGCAACTTTTTTTAATTTAGCAATATTGAGGCTAATTCATAACATAAATATATCAAAGTTCAGAGCATAATGCGTGAAATTCATAGTTTGATACAATTTTGAACGGTTCGGCTGGAATATATTAAGGTTTGATCTCCTCTTGGTATGACTAACTTGTCTATAGTTGAATTGCTATAGACCAATAAAGCCGGCTCCAGCAGTCCAAATTCAGCGCCATATCGACGTTAAGTTTATATTCAGATGCATATAAATAAAATAGTTCACATGAAAGTATATTTTCGGTTCTGGTGGTTAAAGCACAGCGTTCGATCGATAATTTCAAATTTCGCACGTTAAGTTAAACAACACTGGATTTCATTTGCACAAATATTGCAGGAGCGGCTTACTGCGTTCCAGGTCAAGGTAAAACATATATTACTTTATAACATCGCATAGCAAAAAAAAAGTTATTCAGAAATCGAACATTTTTCTATTTGCGGTCAGACTCATTTCTGATGCTGCACACAGCTTTTAAATTATATATATATATATATATATATATATATATATATATATATATATGCCTGTGCATGACATTTAAAGCAGATAGTGCGTTGCAGCTTCGTCCATATCTATTTTATTGATTACTACATGTGACATCAGTAGAACATGTGTCATTAAATTAATTTTTACTGTGTTTAATAAGTGACATCATGTAATAACCAAATTCTACCTAATTAACAAACCCTATGAAACACATTTTAATGTTATGTTCTTAAAATCAAATTTGCGAGCTTCAAGTAAACACCAATCCCATTTTATTTAACCAGTCGTCGAACAAAATAGCAAAACTACCGCCAGTCGCACGCACTGACGCGTTTAGAACTTTCATGATAGTTAATCTGCAAATAGTAAATCTTAAAGTAAATTAAGATGAACTGCCTAACAGTAGTTTAAACATGGATATACAAAATGAATTACCAGTTAAAAATGAAGTCATTACAGTGGCCGTTAAAATGGCGCAATTTCTTGCAGATAAGGATGAGGTGAAATTTCAATTAGACATTGCCTCAATGGTTTTAACACAACAAGAGGATAAGTTTTCGACCAACTGTGAAATTAAATGTCTCAGAAATGAATTAATATCGAATAATGTTATATTTCTAAAAGCGGATGAGGGAGGAACTACGGTTTTGATGAGTCGATCCGACTATAATAATAAAATGTTAGAATGGTTAAATAATGCTGAAGTATACAATATAATAACAAAAGACTCAAGGCCAAGTAAAACTATTAATCAATAATATGGTTTTCAGTGAAGAATTGGATTCGGCGCCTGGTAATATACTCATACAATAGTCGTAAAAACTTGTTTCGTAAGGCAAGGATCAGGTAAGTAATAAAATTTTGTTAAGGGAAAAACGTTTTTTTCAAAATTAATAGACATGAGCTTGGATACAAATAGAGAGATAAACTAATCGTGATCAATGTATTGAGTGATGTCCGTGTTTTGTCGGAAAGACATTAACATGAAGAACAGGAATTAATTTAAAATACAAATGTGAATTCTTTTGAAATGCGAGCTTTAATAAAATTCATTGTACCCCACCCATGTGCAAAAACAAAAACGAAATGTTATCAGATACAAGAAACGTTTTTCTCATTATCTCTCCAAGTATCTACTACTGAACATATCTTGATATATAAATTGTGAGGCAAAACAAGATAGAAATATTTAAACTTAGAAAGAGTGAAAAATGGAAACCAATCAATTGCGTGCGTCACCTCCAGTTTAAACTCAATGCCTTAACATGCTTTTTCTGGTTGCATAAAACCGGCTGCAATTTCTTTATCCATAAGGTTTCGTACGTGGCTAGCTCCCTTTTGTTATTACATTTAGTAATTATTTAGTAGCCACATACGAAGCCTTATGGATATACAAATTGCAACCGAATTTAGGCAACCAGAAAAAGCATGTAAAGGCATTGAGCTTAAAATGGAGGTGACGCATGCAATTGAATGGTTTCCCTGTTTCACACTCTCCCTATGCTTGCATAGTTCTATCTTGTTTTGCCTTCCAATTAATATATAAAGATATGCTCATTAGTAGATACTTGAGGACATAATGAGAAAGAAGCGTTTCTTGTATCTGATGGCATTTCCTTTTGCTTTTGCACATGGGAGGGGTACAATAAATGCGAATATTATTGGCACTCAAAACTAAATGAAATCAATTTTCGTAGGTTCGAGAAAAATGATCTTTCCAGGCTAAAACAATAAGGCTGGAATAATGGTCTAGTGAATGAATTGAAGTTATGGACAGACATAATAAAAGTCCTCAGAACAGATGATATAACCCTGCCAAATGCTTTGTAAGATGCATAAATCCGAAAGAATATTTTAAAATAAAGACACATACTGCTAAATGAATAACACTAGCAAGTATGTAACTACACACAAGACCGTATTAGTATCCATGATTAATATGATTTTTTCGAAACATTTTGTAAGAATAATTAATTTTCAGTCATGTATGGTTCATTAAGTATCACTTCCTCCTTAGGAAAATGAAACAAGAAATTATTAAGTTAATTGAGTAAACGGTGGTTCTTTATAAATGCTAGTTTACATAAAATATGCAGGACACCAACATTATCAGGGAGAAACATATTGCGTTAAATATGGCATAATATTTCAACAATACATTTTTGAAAATGAGATCAGATATTTAAATAGAGTAGGCATTGCAAAAGGGTGTCATAGGCAATCAACCGCAAATTTTAACGCGATGTTGTTTGACAAATTGGCATCAAACTTACGCAGTCAGATAAAGCATTTAGCTCGCAAACTTGATTTAAAGAATTATTACCACCACCCGCGCAATCAATTATTGTTTAATTGTATTTTCTATATATATATATATATATATATATATATATATATATATATATATATATATATATATATATATATGTGTGTGTGTGTGTGTGTGTGTGGCGAAAGCTACAAACAGCTTATGTTCGTGACTGAATAGACATTGTGCAGCCGACATTTCCAGTCAATTTCAATGTATGCAAGACTACTAGTGGTGAGAGCTGCATATCTAGTTTTTCTGTCCATATATATGCACTGTGGTTTGATCCTCGCTAATCAGTTTGCCGTCGTACTCTGATGATGTTCGTGGAAGGACGAAACGCGTCAGTGCGTTGCGACTGGCGGTAGTTTTGTTTTGTTGTTCGACGACTTGTTAAATACATGGGATTGGTTTTACTTCAAGCTCGCAAACTTAATTTAAAGAATTGTTACCACAACCCGCGCAATCAATTATTGTTTAATAGCATGTAAAGGAGTTGGACCCGAATTAGATGCGATATAATTAATTTACGCGCATATATGGACTATTCCTTGGAGTACATCACTCTCGCCTTCTTTAAGAAATTTCTGCATTTTATTTTTGAAAATATATAAACAAAATCCTTTTTTAAACACCAATACAAGGAGTATGTTTCCTATATAACAAAATTCTCGCATAGAATACTCTACTATGCAAGGAGTTATTTAAAAGCGATGCGTACAAACCCGTTGCCTTCTTTATGAGAACCTCATAACGGGTGTAACCATTTTTTTCAAATTACGTGATATATTTATATTACAATTATGATTTACAAATATAAAACTCAGTCAGATTGACAAGGGTTTGTCAAATTAAAAGTATTTAAAAATAAAATGTCCATTTATTAAGAATTGTTATGGATTTTTTATAGGTCGTATTTAGTTCCAGTATGTGAGTAACAAGGCGACAATTCTGGCACTTTACTGAATTTGCGCACAGTTTTCCAACTCCACAAAGCAATTTCAAAATTATTATAGATTTCCGAAACCAAAGACAGAAGATATTTTAATCACATGGTTAAATTAAAATTTCTAGGCTATCTGTTTTCAATTATTGACGTGTTTGAAAATTAGTATAATAGAGATTGGTAGTTTCCATTTACTGTTTGTACTTCATCAGCAATGGCATTTAGTTACCAAGTCTTGTAGTAAATTTAAATCAAGGAAGCCCGTCCCTAAACAAATCGTTAATTTATACACAAATTAGGCAGAGAGACAACCGAATCACTGTAGTAGTGCAGCTAGGGAGAGCTAACTGCCTCATGAAATCGGCATGTAGGTTCGCAGATACATATCAGATTCGTTGTTATCAACATATTTACATTAATAGACTCTCTCATAATTATATGTTAGTGCGTGTCTTCTGTTGAACTTTGACACCATATGTGTATGAATTTTATGTGCCTTTATTTTAATTAATGCTTAAATTGAGCATACAATATTTTTAGCCCTGGAGGATAATTACGTTATAAACTGTTTATTAAGTTTTCTATTATAACTTTGGACTAGATGCATATGGCATGCGTACTTTTATTGTGATTAATTGCTGGTTTGTCTAGGTCACTTATATGACCAGAATGGCGTAGAGAATATTTTATTCAAGTATGTATTAGGTTTTGCGAACCTAGTAACAAATTAGTTCAGTTGTGACCAGAAGGATAAACCAAAGGCAGCATGAACGGAAAGTATAATTTCATGCACATTCGTTTCGTCGCTTACTGGCGACTCATCAGTAGGAGCCGGTATTACGCCGCTTTAACCACTATATATTTGGTAGAAGAATGTGGAATAATGGGACGGTACAATCTCCTAGACGAATGTGTAAACCTGTAATAGTGAAGCTAACATAATCTAGTCAACGACAATACGACTTCAATGCTAACTCACACTATACCATATATATATGCCATAGTGTTAGTATCCTTTACAGACTCGGTATATATATATATATGGCGATGGCCGAAGTTATTGCAATCAGCCTGTCGATTATGTTAGCTTCACTAATACAGGTTTACACATTCGTCTCTAGGAGAGTGTACCGATCCTAATGACTCCACGTTCTTCTACCAAATATCTAGTGGATTAAAAGGAGCGTAATACCGGCTCCTACTGATGAGTCGCCAGTAAGCACGAAACGAATGTGCATGAGATTATACTTTCCGTTCATGCTGCCTTTGGTTTATCCTTCTGGTCACAACTGAACTAATTTGTTACTAGGTTCGCAAAACCTAATACATACTTGCATATATATTAGTTCTTCGCAACAAACAGTATTTAATATTTTATTCTGTTTCTTAAACGTAAAGTTTTGGCTTTCGTACCAAATAAACTTTGTGTGCTTTCATGTGAATTGATATTTCCATTCAATAATTTAATTATTGCATTTTGGCTGTAGTAACAGACATGGCCTTCTGTGCATCTGTAACGTTTACTGAGAATTGTTTCCCGCAAAAAATATCCAATGAAGCTGTACAAGCCAACAAATCTTTTTTTACTTGTCTCTAAAGCCTTTAATAAAGGTCATGCTGTTTGCCCTGACTTCTTCATTGTAAATAGGAGGCCGTTTTTCAAGCAAGATTTCATAACCGAACAAACGATAGAATGGAATGAACCCATATTATAAAATTCAAGCTATGAGAATGAATGGGTTATAGGATAGTGGATCAACTTGTGGTGGTTGGCAGGCGACTGACCACTACAGTGACAACTTCGAAAATATCTAAATATTATGATCATGATCATTTTTTTAAAACAGTTGTTCCTATATGTCGTACTTTGACATCGGGATAGAAAACAGTTACAAACTTCAGAAAATTGGCGTGAACTCACTCCTAAAGATTCATTATGTAAACCGTTTTCATCAGTCTCCTTGCCAGTTGCTTGTGCACCATCAATCCACCGAAGTCGAATACTACAGCTGGTGGCTCTATACAAGTCTGATAGGCGTTGTCCAACTTCATTGGATTGCGCACATGCACTACCGGTTAACTGTACCAAATTTGTCATCGGTGAGTCCGAAGCGTACGTTCGGCATGGTGGAATGAACTTTGGCGCCAAAGGTAAAGGAGCCAACGTGGTAAATCTAAGTGTAGAGGTAAACTGTCCAATACCAAGTGAATTGACTGCGCGAACCCGAACCCTTTTCGATAAGTAATAAATTCGAAAAGTGCGTGAAAATTAATCAAAGAAGCACATTTGATATTGACAACCACAATAAAATCGTTACATAAAATACTGTCTTCAAACTACCTACATAGAATAAAACAGTGCAAAACTAAGATGCACGTTGTTTTTTATTAGAGTGACGAGATAAGAATTACATCAAATTTCTAGCTATCTGTCATTTGTCAATGAAAAACGTAAAATCCAATTGACAACTATAACTACAGATTAAAGCTTATATATATATATATATATATATATATATATATATATATATATATATGTATATATATGTTTTCGAAGAAATTAAATGTTTTATTATATGTCTAAGGCTTGGAGCACATAATAATTGGCTATTTAATGAAGAATCGGAAATCAGCCTGAACAAAAGACGGAATTCCATTGACAATCGCGCTACGTGCTTACTGGTTATACATCAAGACAAGCCCGTTCTACGTCCATCCTACTATATGCTTACTCATCTAACGTTGGAGACCATGCTCAATGCACACAGCTACAGTTTTTATTTCTTACATAATATTATGCACAATAATTTTTTTCAAATAACTTCACTAATCAAATAGAGTTTAGGTGTATTTATTTTGACTACTACTACGTATATAGTAAGTACGAAACATGGAGTTCATCTAGTGATTATGTTGACAATAATGTTTTCTGGGTTGTGTAAGAATTAACTCTTTACCAGGTAAGCCATGTCTAATGTATAAACATAAATAATATAATGAATGGCAGTCGAGCGTACCAAGTCTCAATTATTTTAATAATGAAGCCATTGTTACGCATAATAAAGCCGCAATAATGAAATTAATAACGAAACATTTAAATCAAAACTAAAACACCATCTCTGTGGACAACTTCCTAAATTATACTATAATGTTTATTTTTTTATTTGAATATTCTTGCTTCACATTGGTCAAAACGACAATTTGATTATTTGCTAACATGACTGCAATACGATAAATAGGGCTTCTCTGAGTGGTAGAAGGATGACTTAACAGTAAATTCTCAATCAATTATTTATTTAGCCAAACTAGAGTCCGTTAATTTTGAGGTTGTGACACGAATAAAGAACAAATCACCTATATTTATCGGTCTGCTTGTACGTATGTGTCAATAAACCACTAAAACGTGCTCATATCCATTCCACTTGGTTATATAGACTAACACAGATGGAAATAAGTTAATTATGACGAATATCACTAAAACAATGGAGTATACGAGATTTTCAGCGATAAAAGCAATTTTAGTGATTAATCTGTTTAATTATTATAGGCAGATTGAAAATTGCTATATAAACACAAATGAGTATCTATATATATATATATATATATATATATATACATATATATATATATATATATATATATATATATATATGTATAGCGGACTTTGAGACCAGAGAAAATTTTGTCCACTCATGCAGCCAATCACCTACTCCATCGAAGCTGAGCATCGCATTAAAATTGCCATTCTGCAACCAATTTACCATTTCTGATCGTCGACTTCTTCTTGGATGTCGCTTTTGACCTAACGTTCTAACGAGTCATCAAGATCAGTCATTATATGTTTGAATCAACACTACTTCGAGAAGTGATATTGAATGAAGGCATAGTACATGATTATGTTATATCCATATATATATATATATATATATATATATATATATATATATATATATATACATATATATCTTTTTACAGATTCACCATTTTTTTAAATACTTATAAAGCCACCACTTATTCCATGGAATAACATTTATTAATAAATCTTATGGCTGTAGATATTGGTAGAAATAAGATTTATTAATAAATGTTATTCCGTGGGATAAGTGTTGTGTTTTCATATATATACATATATATATATATATATATATATATATATATATATATATATATAAAATGTCCAGTTGTCTATTCAATATTACACGAGTATATTACTAACAAGGAAGAGAAAAAACACGTTAATAAAAAAGTGGATAAAGGCCATTTACTTCGTGAATACTAATCACGCTCTACAATCGCATGGCACACATTACCAACCAGTCAAAATCAAGAAATAGAACTAAAAGCAAGGTCAGATTTATTTACCACTAGCATAATCAAGTGAAAACCCAGAATGTATATATATTTATATATATATATATATATATATATATATATATATATATATATATATATAGATATGAATGATTGTAGAGCGATGATTAGTATTCACGAAATATGATACGCTATCCTTTTTGTTATTATTTTAGTTTTTCTTCCTCTAATTAGAAATATGATATATATATATATATATATATATATATGGATATATATATATATAATCATATATATGATATGCAATTCATAATATCACTTCCCTCAGAAATAATCACTATATAGTATATATATATATATATATATATATATATATATATATATATATAAACTGGCGGTATATAATAAACATTGCAATTCATCTATTAGACTGATTTCGTCATTATTTAACATACATCAGCTTTATCTTTAATTGCGCAGCCTTTAGTATCAATAATTGTGAACTGTGATAAACCTCACGACTATTTAGCTTTGTTCGATATTGGTTAATCACAATTATAAAAGAACCGTGTACTGCATACAAACTTTCATTGACCAGATTTACTTCAGTCATGTAGCAATAACCACTTTTGAAGCCGAGAACGCTCCAATTGTCCCATAAAATGCTGAACTTAATATAACAGAAGGTTATCGCAGAAGTGCACGAATTAAGATGAAGTCGTCAGCACAATGATGGAAGCAGCCTTCGAGCCGCAGAAGTGAATATAAAATAAATGGATGCGCTTTATACGAGTAAACGCCCATAAATATATGATTAAAAATAAAGCATTTGCATTGAGCGATATAGCTTATGACGAATTGGGAAACTTAAGTAGAGTATTGTCCGCACAAATGAACACTTTGACTGCGAAGTTAGGGATGATTAAGTCCCGGCTGGACGAAAAACCGATAATAAATTCTGATGGAATCCGCATAAACGACCCAACCAATATCCGTGAATGCAACAAATCGGCCATTTAATAATGCCGCTCTTAATTCCAATGAACAATCAGCCAGGTCCAAATATACTTTTTATGACAATTTAAGGAAATAATGTGGAACAAAAGTATGAAGGAGTCAAGAGTATATATATATATATATATATATATATATATATATATATATATATATATATATATATATATATATATATATACTGCCATATAAACTAAAAACAAAGTATAAGAGAAAATGCTATTAATCTACTAGAAATTGGTTTCGTGCACATTAGGCAATATGTTACTAGTTGGAAAAGTTAGTATAAACTCTCCTTACAAAACGTACAATGAGCTGAATAGATCTAGGCAAATGTGTGAGATTGAGGCCTGGCTACATTAGGGAATACCACACCAGAGTAACCAAATAACTATAAAACCTTGATCTAGTCTATGGATAGTAGTTGCTACTTGATGCAATTTTTAGGTAATTCCAAAATCCTGCCTCTAAATATAAGTCAGTTTATCGCGATGATAGTTTTCTTTTCCTATGGAAGTTTACCAATTATGAAGTCTGATCATAAATATGTACAATATGCTAAATTTGGTGTTACACATGACTGATAACCAATGCGTGCGACAAAATGAAATTCTGAATTCTCTGAAAATATTTTAAAGACAAAATTAGCAACGTTAGATACCATGAAAAATTTCGCCAGAGTCCAGAACACCTTCAGTATCCATAAGTTATTCTAAGCATATAGCGCACAAACTCATATATCAAAAGCATTAACTCACCATTGGTGATATGGTGCGCGTAACATACCTCACTCGAAACCTAACAGAAGTCAGAGTGACTGATTAAATATTGATCGTCTTATCGTCACACTATTTCGTTTGTTGCAACAGGTTTAAGCCCGCCAAGTGAAACATATTTCGTCCTAGAGACGATATAAATGTGCAGTTATCCAAAATTATCATCACCTAATTTGCATTCGAGCGAGTGAAAACTTACTTGTAGGTAGTGCGTGGCGACAGGCCGATTAACTTGTACTCAATGAGTTTATCTGCGGAAGTACACTCGTCTTCATGTGCTACCTTCTTAGTCAAGACCTGACTGGCTTTCACTGGATTTGCAAACTTATTATCAGTCTTATCTGCCTCTGTCGTACATGAGTCTGGCAGACTGCTTATTGCATCCGTCTCGCTACCCAGTTCAGCTGGGACTTCAATAAGACAAGATGTAGTGCTTGTTGAGAGAACAGTACCGATTGGCGACGACGGCAGCAGAGAGGTTAAGGCAAAAGCAGTAAAGTTCTTTTGTGTGTAAGCTGATGAAAGACTCACCTCCAATTGATATCCTATGTGAATAAAAGATAAGTTTTACATTTAATTGTTATATCAAGCAGAAAGATGTTTGAAGTCGAATATTGAAAATAGGGTTACAAATCAAATTCCCTCTTCTAGAAAATATTATGAATAGTTTTTCGAAGTAATCGCTATAATTCAATGGAAGAAGTTTTACTTTATTTGATTTTATTTTCTCATTATTACAAATATTTATGCTTGAAAAGTAATTTTGTCAATATAAACCTAACGGAAAGGTAGCCTCATATTGGCATTTGCCCAACGATCAAACCAAAACGAATAAACAAATAAACACTTGAGTAAGGCACTGAAGTCTACTCATATCATATAGATATTCTAAATATACGAAGGCAAAAACTACTGAAGCAGTATTTCAAAGAATTCTTGAATAATCTTAGGTTTGTCATTCATCGTAGCAGGCACAGTACCAATTCCTTTTAATTATTATCACAATAAATAGTTTGAGACCGTAAAATCGAGCTCTTAGAGTTAATAAGATGTGCGCTGTGGGTGAAATCTAGTCAGTGAACGTTTGTAAATAAATATTTTCGTTCCATACTGCGAGTACTTTGATTACCTGACGTCTTGGAGGATAAAGTTGTGGTCAAGAACAATAGTAAATTTTAATTTTATTTTTGCTTCAGCGGAGACGTTTACTCCCCAGTATATTTGGGATGGATAGATGACACTAATGCCTATCTAATCCATTTGCCTTATTAAAACATTATTTATAAAAGATTAATAGTGTAATAGCATGAGTCACAGTATGTGCATACAACTGTCAGTATAAACTAAGCACTGTGTGTAATGTTGAAAAGGAAATTCATCCAGTAGACCAATTTCACCCTTATTAGGAACTCAATAGGTACTTTCTAGAATTTGCAGTGAACAGGTTTAGACAGTACGTCATGAATTCCCAATAAGCACAAAACCGGTCTACTGGATGAACTTCCATGTATACACTATAACCTACTTAGTTTATACTGACATGTGTATGCACTTAATGAGACAGGTGCTTACATCAAGATTGCAATCTTGCTTCATTTAATTGTTATCACCGCCCGTGCAACCAATGTTCATTTAATTACATAATAGTTTGAGTGCCGGTATTAGAGATGGGTATGTTGACGGTATAACCGAGAACATGAGCGAAGTCTACAGGAGGATATCTAAAAACTAAGGATGCTAGCCTTCACGGATAATTCGAAACATAATAGCCTATGGTAGTTTTCGATTACTCTAATAGGACTTGACAGGGACATAGTTATGGATTTTACGCTAAGCGGAGCAAGGTTATAAAATACAAAGCAAATAAACACTATATTATAAAACTGACGTCTCCTATTTATAATATTGAAATTTAAAAATTCTTAGGCGAAAGTTAGTTGATCATTCGTTCACATACTGTTTCAATACTTCCAGGTATGCAATTCATTGTAGAAAGTAAAAAGCCAAGAGATTTTATTTATATATCGCATCAAAACATATACACAATCTTCCCTCTACTTCAATTTGGTTAAGCATAAATACTGTATTGTTTTAGAATCATTTGAAAATCCTGGCCACAACTACTGTATTGTCAAATAAGAAATATCACTGACTTATTCTTTGGCTAATCCTTCAAACTAATTATCCGTAAAACGAAAGTTCTATAAACAGAGGCTTAATCTATTCCTTTGGCTTGTGATGCTAATTGCTATATGAACATCTTTAAGAAGTCAAAAGTCTTCAGAAATTAAACCCGAGCTATTTCATATGCCACATGACGAAAAAATATTAAAAAGTTGATGATTCCGTGCGCCAAGCAATGCGTCCACGAACTGTTGAAATGGTTTATCTCTATAAATGACAGAAACGAATGTCATATCCACAGTCCATATTTACACCGATTTACCACGAAGCTATTTATCACTGCTTCGATAGCCATTGGTCATACTCTCTACTAATCACAAGGTGCAAATTAAGAAATGCATTAACTATTAGATGGGATTTCTTCAAAACATGATTCATCTGAATATTTGAAAAATTTTGTTACCTTTATCAATCCGTTACTTAGTAGAAAATATATAAAAATGATTAAGATTTTAACATTAACAAGAACTGAATTTCTTATTAACGTGCATTTGAAAGGTTTTGTTAAGAGAATTAACGCAGTAATAGAAGTATAATAATCTCTATTTCTTCCATTCGTGAACACATATGCGCTAAAATCAGGTTATAATTGAACGAAGCTCGAAGAAGGCAGGAGGTTAAGCCAACTAGTCTGCAATAAGTGTCTTCTGCGATGGAGTAAATCTAGAGACATGTGACTTAAAGACAATATTTCATGATTATGTGCGGAAAAAATCGAAAATACGTAATCACAAAAAGCGAGTGCGTCATTAACCAGACTTTCTATTTAAAAAGGTGTTATGGAAGGAAGAGAGACAATAATCCGTTTACTATCAATTTATTCAGTTTCACAAACCAATCAGTTCAGTTACTCAGCCGTATTTATTGGCTCTAACAGTGGAGTCGAGGGAATAAATGATACTTATAAAAACAACGGGCCAAGTGAGCACGTGGAGACACATGCATCAAAAAAATTACATGAAACCGAACAAGAAACTAATAAATTATAGTTAGATACTGTTTGTTGCTCAAAACCAATATATATGCTACTATGTATTAGGTGTTGCGAACCTAGTAACAAATTAGTTCAGTTGTGACCGGAAGGATAAACCAAAGGCAGCATGAACGGAAAGTATAATCTCATGCACATTCGTTTCGTGCTTGCGGGCGACTCATCAGTAGGAGCCGGTATTACGCCCTTTAACCACTATATATTTGGTAGAAGAATGTGGAATAATAGGACGGTACAATCTCTTAGACGAATGTGTAAACCTGCAATAGTGAAGCTAACATCATATAAAGTCTACGACAATGCGACTTCAACGCTAACTCACACTATATAATATATATACCGAGTCTATAAGGGATACTAACACTATGGTTATTG
>JAQBSW010005839.1:0-53853 GCA_029291075.1 Eudiplozoon nipponicum | reverse complement strand
GCTTGTTGTTTTATGTAAAGGGCTTCCTAGATAAATAATAATTTTTCTGATTTTGCTTTATGTAGTGTAACACGCGGCTCCGTGTTACAACCCAACGAAGGTCAATTTTTACAAACGCTGTGCTCTTTAAGGTCAAATATTCTAACTCTGTCCTTAAACAATATTTCTGTTAGCTGTGATTTTAGGAACAATCTCTTTTAGTCTCAAGCAAGTTTAATCGATGTTTCTTGAACTGCAATTTTATTTGTTATTAATAGTGTTATTATAAATTAGACAGAACCGCGCGCGATCCGCGAGGATCACGCGGTGGACTAATGTGTCGCTGCCGATTTATTATGCTCAGTTGGATTATTAACAATTTTTACTATTGTCAGTTAATTGTGCCATTCAGAATTTCAGAGAATAATAGATTATAATAATGACATGAACTAAATATTCGTGAGTTTTTGGTCATTGAAGTCATTATGGGGCTTGCTCCTTTATTTTAGTGATTGCTTTTAACGATGACTTTTTACATATCTTCATATGTTTTAAATCGATGATAAAAATACAACTCAATCCAGACATTTGTGTAAGAATAACTGTTTGTGTGTAAAACATTTTCCTCTATAAACATAAATCATCTTACTATGTTCATATTGTCATGTATTTTTAATCGTTTGACTATTCTCACTGTGAACGGTGTTTAAGACTTATTTTTGCATAAAAATCTATTTTTACAGCTGACTAACATATATTCAATTTGAACTAACTGTGAATTACATCACTATTTGCAACTTTATATCTAATATACGTATGACCAGATTTTTTTGCCTTCTCACATCAATCATCCGAAAAAGATCAGAGACTGATTAGACGCATGGGTAATATTAATAACCACCATTGATATGTAGTAGGGGTAAAAATCACGAACTAGAAAGCAACAGCCAAAAGTACCCCTACAGTAGAATTGTGAAATTGGTCGAATTGACAGGGTGCTCCGTTGCCAATATATGATCGGAAATAGCTGATTTTCCTGACGGTGCCAAGCCTTTGTCAATCAATTTCTGTGGCAAATGCTGCTGGATTCTGCTTATCAATTGCTTCTTCGTACGTCCGATATATGTGCTACCGCACATACATGAGAATTTATAGAGTATGAATGATTTGGAGAGAATTGGCAATTGATCTTTGCCATCCAACCTCATGATTCTCTGTGTACTAAATGTCATATTAACTTTAACACTGGGAAAGTTGTCTTTAGTTATTCTATTCAGTCGCCGTGCAATTATTGAGGCTGGTACATCGCCTCTAAATGGTAAGTTTAGGAAAACCTGCCTGACGGTATCCTCTTCAGTATGAATCTGCCGTGGTCTGATTTTGACATCAATGAAACGCTCTGGGTAGTTGTTCATTAGCAAAATTTTCCTGAGGTAGCCCAGTTCTTCCTCAATCTTGTGTTCAGAGCAGATCTTCCTGATTCCGTTTGCTAGGTTGTTGACTAAGTTTCTTTTGTGGGAATTTGGCACACTACTGTTTTAGTGAATGTATTGTCCGGTGAAAGTGGTTTGTCTATGTATGGCCAGTGTCAAATCTCCCTGATATCAAGGACTCCTTCGAACTAGCAAATGAATTGAAGGGGAAGAACATCCTACAGAATAAAATGGAAGTACGTATTAGGTTTTGCGAACCTAGTAACAAATTAGTTCAGTTGTGACCAGAAGGATAAACCAAAGGCAGCATGAACGGAAAGTATAATCTCCTGCACATTCGTTTCGTGCTTACTGGCGACTCATCAGTAGGAGCCGGTATTACGCCCTTTAACCACTATATATTTGGTAGAAGAATGTGGAATATTAGGACGGTACAATCTCCTAGACGAATGTGTAAACCTGTAATAGTGAAGCTAACATAATCTAAAGTCAACGACAATATGACTTCAATGCTAACTCACACTATATAATATATATACCGTGTCTGTAAAGGATACTAACAATATGGCAATTGTGTTAGTAACTGATATCTTTTTTGAAATCGATGAGTACCGGATACTAACACTATGGTTTCCGAGTCGGTACATGATACCAACCTGATGGATATAAATTTATGCTAAAGTTACCCAAATTGAGAATTACAACAATTTCCGAACACCTGTTACTCCAGTTAAACCATACACTCTGGCCTTCATCGATATCAGTTATCACATTTCGCGTTAAGCATGACATCATTCAATTCAATATATTACAGTTAAATACTGTTTGTTGCGAAGAGCTAATATATATGCAAGTATGTATTAGGTTTTGCGAACCTAGTAACAAATTAGTTCATTTGTGACCAGAAGGATAAACCAAAGGCAGCATGAACGGAAAGTATAATCTCATGCACATTCGTTTCGTGCTTACTGGCGACTCATCAGTAGGAGCCGGTATTACGCCCTTTAACCACTATATATTTGGTAGAAAAAGGTGGAATAATAGGACGGTACAATCTCCTAGACGAATGTGTAAACCTGTAATAGTGAAGCTAACATAATCTAAAGTCAACGACAATGTGACTTCAATGCTAACTCACACTATATAATATATATACCGAGTCTGTAAGGATACTAACACTATGGCCATTGTGTTAGTAACTGATACCTTTTTTGAAATCGATGAGTACCGGATACTAACACTATGGTTTCCGAGTCGGTACATGATACCTACCTGATGGATATAAATTTATGCTAAAGTTCACCCAAATTGAGAATTACAACAATTTCCGAACACCTGTTACTCCAGTTAAACCATACACTCTGGCCTTCATCGATATCAGTTATCACATTTCGCAGTAAGCATGACATCATTCAATTCAATATATTACAGTTAAATACTGTTTGTTGCGAAGACCTAATATATATGCAAGTATGTATTAGGTGTTGCGAACCTAGTAACAAATTAGTTCAGTTGTGACCGTTTACACATTCGTCTAGAAGATTGTACCGTCCTATTATTCCACATTCTTCTACCAAATATATAGTGGTTAAAGGGCGTAATACCGGCTCCTACTGATGAGTCGCCAGTAAGCACGAAACGAATGTGCATGAGATTATACTTTCCGTTCATGCTGCCTTTGGTTTATCCTTCTGGTCACAACTGAACTAATTTGTTACTAGGTTCGCAAAACCTAATACATACTTGCATATATATTAGTTCTTCGCAACAAACAGTATTTAATTGGAGTAACAGGTGTTCGGAAATTGTTCTAATTCTCAATTTTGGTTAACTTTAGCATAAATTTATATCCATCAGGTTGGTATCATGTACCGACTCGGAAACCATAGTGCTAGTATCCGATTCTCATTGATTTCAAAAAAAGGTATCAATTACTATCACAATAGCCATAGTGTTAGTATCCTTTACAGACACGGTCTATATATTATATAGTGTGAGTTAGCATTGAAGTCGCATTGTCGTTGACTTTAGATTATGTTAGCTTCACTTTTACAAGTTTACACATTCGTCTAGGAGATTGTACCGTCCTATTATTCCACATTCTTCTACCAAATATATAGTGGTTAAAGGGCGTAATACCGGCTCCTACTGATGAGTCGCCAGTAGCACGAAACGAATGTGCATGAGATTATACTTTCCGTTCATGCTGCCTTTGGTTTATCCTTCTGGTCACAACTGAACTAATTTGTTACTAGGTTCGCAAAGCCTAATACATACTTGCATATATATTAGTTCTTCGCAACAAACAGTATTTAACTGTAGAATAAAATGGTCTCGCTTGACGTCTCATCCTTATTTACAAACATACCACTTGACAAGACAACGGAGATCTTGTGGGACCTCATCAAAAATGAGTTTTTTGACTTCCCTATATACACCTATGACATCAAAGACCTCATATTAGCATGTACTAAAAACGTGCAATTTACTTTCGAAGGGATATACTACCGCCAGATCAATGGTGTAGCTATGGGAAGCTGCATCGCACCCCTCCTGGAAGATGTATACTTGTAGCACCTGGAAAAAACGAGCCTAAAATGTATAATTGACCAGTGCGCACTCTACAAAAAGATATGTAGATGATATCTTGTTGTTCATCTCAGAAGCAGCAGACCCTTCCGAAATCCTCAAACTAGCAAATGAAGTCGATCCAGACATCAAATTCACTCTCGAGGTAGAGAAAGACGACGGTTTTCCCTTCCTTGACATCAAACTCTTTCGAGAAGCAAACGAAGATTTGACACTGATCATACATAGAAAATCCACTTTCACCGGACAATACATTCAATACAACAGTAGTGTGCCAAAATCCCACAATAGAGACTTAGTCAACAACTTAGCAAACAGAATCAGGAAGATCTGCTCTGAACACATATTGAGGAAGAACTGGGCTACCTCAGGAAAATTTTGCTTATGAACAACTACCCAGAGCGTTTCATTGATGTCAACATCAGACCACGGCAGATTCGTACTAGAGAGGATACCGTCATGCAGGTTTTTCCAAACTTACCATTTAGAGGCGATGTACCAGCCTCAATAATTGCACGGCGGCTGAATAGAATAACTAAAGACAACTTTCCCAGTGTTAAAGTTAATATGACATTTAGTACACAGAGAATCATGAGGTTGGGTTCCAAAGATCAATTGCCAATTCACTCCAAATCATTCATAGTCTATAAATTCTCATGTATGTGTGGTAGCACGTATATCGGACGTACGAAGTAGCAATTGATAAGCAGAATCCAGCAGCATTTGCCACAGAAATTGATTAACAAAGGCTTGGCACCGTCAGGAAAATCAGCTATTTCCGATCATATATTGGCAACGGAGCACCCTGTCAATTCGACCAATTTCACAATTCTACATAAAGCAAAATCAGAAAAATTATTATTTATCTAGAAAGCCCTTTACATAAAACAACAAGCACCTGACCTTAGTATTCAAAAGTTTCATCAACATGATATTCTTATCGACTGGCCAAGAATAATAAAATTCAACAACAATCTACTAGTATTCAATCAAGAGCAAACAGGCCCTCGACTAGAATCAACAAACATACAATCGGATTGGCAACAAACTGAAGTGGAAATAACAGAGGCGCATACGATGACAGAAGTCTCCAAACAATGTAAGCGTTTAAAACTGCAATCCACACTGGCGCTGTTACCATGTGGAAACGACAACTTTGCGCAACAAGGTGAAACGATCAACTATACTGGGAAAAATAGCACTTATATATGTAACAGTGAACAATGCGCAAAAATGGTTAATTCTCAAGCTATCAAAACAATAATGACCAGATCTCAGACATCACTTTGCAATACTGCGAGAATGACCTATATATTTTTTGTCCACCTATGTTGGATGGTCCACATACATGTATGTCTTCCGTGTTTATTATTAGCTTATCTTCTAGACGAGCCTTAATTATGCCTAATTCTGCAGTTAAATTATTCATTTGAGAAGTCAATGCCTGATCAACGCTTCCAACCAATCAGAAGACACAAACGCTTTATTTTTACTCGATTATATATATAATTTTTCTCGCACAACGAGCATCGATTTAATAAAACAAATTTACACATTAATTAATTTATGTTCACTTCAGCTCGAAGTCTGCTTTTCTCATTGGGCTGACTGCTTCATTCTTATACGGGCGCGTCTGCGAGGAATTTCTGTTGAAATAATGTCTGCCCTAGATAAGACCCTATGTTCATTATTTGTCTTAAATATGGCCATTGCCACATCTTCCCCCCTTCAGGAATCGGCTTTCGCATTCTGCTTAAACGATCCAGTGAAACAGCTCGTGGTCCATCGGGCAGGCTAACAAAAACAGTATTGTGCTCTGCGTCCACCCCCTCCACGCGATAAGGCCCATCATTGATAGCCTGCAGTGCCATGGGCTCGAGACATAGTCACCGACCTTTAGGCGAGTGCGTGTCGGTTGCCTTGCATAGCCTTGTCGCTGTGTGGCGCCAACATATTCAGTTAACTGTTTTAGTCGTTCCTGAATATCCGCTATGGTGCAGCGCTCATGAGATCCTTGGATTACAGGTTCACCTGACAGTCTTATGTGTCCTCCATAGACCATGGTCGTTGGAGTGAATCCTGCAGCTGTTGAGACTGTAAAGCGCATGGCCTGCTCGACCAAATGTAATTTGTCTCTCCACGTTCCCGGGCTCTCGTGGCACAAACATCTCAGTACCTCTTTCATCGTCCTATGTGCGCGCTCAGCTGTCGCATTGGTTTGCGGGTGATAAGTGGCTGTGCCGGAATGCTTTATGTCAAGGTCTTTGCACCACTAATTAAATTCTTTCAACTCAAACTGTGCCCCTTGGTTGGTAACAATAACTTGTAGTGCACCAAATCGACTAAGCCATCTATCTTTTAAGCACGTTATAATATTTTCTGTTGTGATCTTATTTAATGGTACAAACTCGACCCATCGGGTAAACTTATCGACCATGGAAAACACATAGGACACGCCACCGCGAGCTACCGGCAGTGGACCTACCAGGTTGATATGCAAAAACTCGTTCCGTGCAGTGGCATTGAAAGCAATCGGAGTGACTTTTTCTCGTTTTTGTGGTTTACAACGTTGGCATGTAGTGCACTGTTGACAATAGCTACGAATTTCTTTGGACATGCCAGGCCAATACAATCGTGACTGCAATGTCTCAATGAGCCGTCCAGCGCTGGGATGTTCTAACGTTTCATGCCAAAAGGCCATTAATTCTGTTCTTATAGATTCTGGCACAAACCATTGCACTGTTTGTTCTTCTTTCCGCACCAACAGGCCGTTCTGTAGACTCAACGTTTTATATGGTGCAGACACCACTGTGCTTTTTTTAATTGATTGACTATTTCCTGACATGTAGCATCTCTTCCCTGTTCTTCAGAGACTTTTATAAGCGGCGAAACCCGCACAGCGGAAATTCTGCTGAGCGCATCGCCGCCGCATTCTCGATTCCTGCTCTATGATGAATTGATATATCGTACTCTTCTAGTTCTTCAATGGCTCGATGTACACGTTTCTTCTCAATACATAGTGATCTCCAATGCACTAGCGCTTTGTGGTCGGTAAAGACGTCCACGTGTCCCCCGATGACAAAATATCTAAACTTCCGCAGCGCCCATTGTACGGCAGGTAATTCTTCTTCTGTGACTGTATAGTTCTGTTCCGCCTTAGTAAGTGTGCGACTTATATATTGCGCAGGACGTCCGTCAGCTTGTAATACCGCTCCTATACCAATATCTGACGCGTCTGTAACAATTGACATATTACCTACCGGAAAAGTCAGAATAGTTGCATCTATTAATTTCTGCTTACATAGCACAAACGCTTGTTGAGCCTCCTCCGTTCAACGAAATGGTATCTTGGCACTAGTTAACTGAGATAAGGGCTGTTGCGTTACCGCCATCCCTGCTAGGTATGGTCTATAGAAATTCACCACACTAATAAACCGGCGCAATTTTTTTCTAGTAGTAGGCACCGGATAATCCCTGATAGGTTTTACATTAGAATCTAACGGCATGCATCCGTCCGCTGAGACTAAGTGCCCCAAGAACCGCACTTCTTGACCTGTCTGTACCTTTTCTGGATTAAAATGTAATCGCCATTCTACAGCTTTGGCCAACATCTTCTGCAGCCTAACACGTAATTCGTGTTCAGTAGTGGCCCATATAATAACATCGTCTACGTAAGCTGTTGTACAAGTTAAGTCAGACACGAACGAGTCCATCATTCTTTGGAACACTTTCGGTGCGTTTTTAAGGCCAAATGGTACCCGGGTGAATTGGAAATGACCTTGGGTACTTGTACCGCTAACTTCCATCGGTCTTCGGGCCGCACGCCTATTTGCCAAAATCCCTGTTTAAGATCAAGCACGGCAAACCATTTGCCTCCCGCTAGCTGTAAGTACAGATCACGCAGAGCCGGCACAGGATAAGGGTCCGGTTTAGTTACTGAGTTCAACTGCCTAAAATCAGCCGCTGGTCGGAGCGAACCATCCTTTTTCGTAGCATAAACCATCGGAGCACGAAAAACAGATGTTGATGGTTCAAGAACGCCGGCTTCTATCATTTCTTGGGTTGCTTGAGTCACTGCTGCTAATTTCTTTGGAGGAGCACCATATACTTTTGGTGGTTCGTAACCGTCATTTAGTTCTAGCCATAGCTTAAACTGGCCGACCGTCGGCCCTGGACGCTCGCTACAATCAGGCAGTTGGAATATAATGTTATATTGGGTTTGAAGATTCTTCCACCACCCAGGAAGACAACTGGTCTCCTCCTGCATCTTAGGGCTACATATAGACTTTATTGAACTTATTCCCTCAGGCCGCGATAGGCATACACGTTTATTTTGACAGTCTATCGTCTTAACCCATTTTCTAATGAAATCAAGTCCCAATAAGGGCGTTTGCGTATTCAAAACAACAAAAGACATATGATAGACATTTTCATTTATTAACAACTTCGTGTCCCACTCGCCCACAGCCACCATCGATGCGCCCGATGCCTGACATAAACTTGCTTCCGTAGGTTTTACATTGTTCAATGGTTAAGTCAATGGTAGTACCGACACATCAGCTCCAGTATCCAATTGGATTATTACTGGCTGTCCGTTGAAGAGTTCTAAAAATTTAACTTTAATGAAAATTCTTACATTTGGCAATGTTTCCCACACTTCCTTTTCTTCAAAGGCCATCTGGTTCGGACCACTTTTTTGTTTGTTCTGCTGGTCTTCATTCGAATCTACCCGTCGGAGCCACCAAAGGATTAATATTTGTGCCCTGCTCTCTCCCACCTTTATTTGTGAGATTGTGCACCCTGTTACCCCACTGCACTGGCCGTTCTCGAGGAGCAGTACATGGGTTTTGCTGACGCTTATACGTCGTATTCGTCGGAGCTGGAGTCCTTATATACTGACTTTGCTTCCAGGCCACTGGCTGTTGCCTTCTGTCGCGGAACTGCTTATTATGCCGCGAAGAATTCCAATACGGTATGTCGCTCCTGTCAGATGTCGTAACTGGACCCATGCGTGGAGATGCAGCTGCCACTTTGTTTGTCATTATGGCCGAACTTTGAAGAGCCTGAAGTCTCTCTTCAAGGCCTCCCTGGGCGCTGGATATTTCACCGTATCTGGTAGGATCCAGCAGCATGAACATGATGGCCTCATGTGGTTGCAAGCCGGGTAAAGACTCGGTAAGCTTCGAGAACCACCGCTTGATACGTGCCATGGTATCCATGGGCATCTCATCCATTAATGGTTTCAGGCTGTATAATTCTAAGAACACTTCCTGAGGCCTAGCCCGGAAATGATCCAACACGCGTCTTTTGTATTCTTCATACGTGAGGTCAACCAACAATTCCAATTGGACTGCTACTGTCCGGTCCACTAATTCCTGGACAGCTACACGCACAATAGGTGCTTCCACTGTAAATTCTTGGGCTCGAACTGATGCTTCAAATTTTTCGAACCACAACTGTGGCCTTTCCACATCTAGTGGTGCCAACATCGGCTTAAACTCTGATGACGGTCTGAAATAACTCGTCGATTCGGCTGAAAATGCCGGCATATTTCCTCCTGATTCCTCTTCGGCGCGGTCGCCATTTTTTTGTCCACCTATGTTGGATGGTCCACGTACATGTATGTCTTCCGTGTTTATTATTAGCGTATCGTCTAGACGAGCCTTAATTATGCCTAATTCTGCAGTTAAATTATTCATTTGAGAAGTCAATGCCTGAATCAACGTTTCCAACCCATCAGAAGACATTTTAAATGTACCACAAATGCTTTATTTTTACTCGATTATATATAGAATTTTGCTCGCACAACGAGCATCGATTTAATAAAACAAATTTACACATTAATTAATTTATGTTCACTTCAGCTCGAAGTCTGCTTTTCTCATTGGGCTGACTGCTTCATTCTTATACGGGCGCTTCTGCGAGGAATTTCTGTTGAAATAATGTCTGCCCTAGATAAGACCCTTTGTTCATTATTTGTCTTAAAGTTGGCCATTGCCACACTATACATGCAAATACGCATACACAGTCTGTACCAAAACAAAGCAACAGTAAAAACAGAGACCGATTTTTACCACTAATAATCAATTGAAAACACGAAATATATAAATATGTATGATTGTATAAGTGATTAGTATTCACGAAATAAATGGCCTTTATCCCACTTTGTTATTTGTGTTTTCTAATTATAAGAATATATATGTATATATATATATATATATATATATATATATGTATAGAATATAGGTAGTACAATTAAACCACATTTGATTATGATGGAGTTGGTAACAATTCTATAAACCAAGTTTCCGTGACTACTTGGAAAATGTGCATTCGACATTTCCAATCAAGGAAAATGAATTTGAAACTACTATAAATGAGAACCACATATGTAATTTTGCTTTCCGGATATTTGCATTGCAGTTTGATCCATGATAGCCAGTTTTCCGACGTACTCTGTTGATGATTATGGAAGATCGAAACGCGTCATTACGTTTGTTTGACGGTAGAAAGGAATTTGCGTTTGCATGGTGTTATTAACACATGTGCTAATACTAAAATTAACGGTTGAGGAAGAATTGATGGCACACGTAGGTTGGTGAAATCTTGATTCCTTTACGTTTTCAGGTGCACAGCTTGTTGTCTTAATTAATTCATGAGTTCACCGTGGTCCTGTGACACTAAAGCCGTTTTTACGCCGCTTTTCCAGATCTGTTTTTAAATTAAGATTTACCAAAATTTATCCGAATTTTCGAAGTTTCATGTAAGGACCCATATTCAAGGTTGACACTGTGGTAATAGCCACCTTTAAGACAAAGAATGAACCAAGGGTCTTATCTAGGGCGGACATTGTTTCAACAGAAATTCCACGCAGAAGTGCCCATATAAGGATGAAGTAGTCAGCTCACTGATAAAAGCAGACTTCCAGCCGAAGTGAACATAAATTAATTAATATTTGTAAATTTGTTTTATTAAATCGATGCTAGTTATGCGAGCAAAATAATATATATAAGTGAGTGAAAATAAAGCATGTATCGTACATTTAAAAATGCCTTCTGATGGATTAGAAACGTTGATTCAAGGACTGACTACTCAAATGAATAATTTAACTGCAGAATTAGGCAAAATTAAGGCTCGTTTGGACGATACACTGATAATAAACACAGACGATATCGGAATGCATGGCCCATCCAATATAGGTTGACACAATAATGGCGACCGTGCCGAAGAGGAATCAGGAGGATATATGACGGGGTTCTGAGCTGAATCGACGAGTTTTTTCAGACCGTCATCAGAATTTAAGTCCATGTTAGCACTACTAGATGTGGAAAGGCTACAGTTGTGGTTCCAAAACTTTGAAGTATCAGTTCAAGCCCAAGAATTTACATTAGTGCGTGTGGCTGTCCAGGAATTAGTGGACCGGACTGTAGCAGTCCAATTGGATTTGCCGGTTGACCTCACGTTTGAAGAGTACTAAAGACAAGTGTTGGATCACTTCCGTGCCAGGCCTCAGGTGCTGTTTTCTGAATTGTAAAGTATCAAACTATTACTGGATGAGGTGCCCCTGGATACCATGGCACGCATCAGGCTGTGGTTCTCCAAGCTGAGTCTCTACCCGGGTTGCAACCACATGAGGCCATCGTGTTTATGCTGCTGGATCCTACTAGATATGGTGCAATATCCAGCGCCCAGGGAGGCTTGTAAGAGTCACTTCAGGCTCTTCAAAGTTCGGCCATGATGACAAATAAAGTGGCAGCTGCAACAGGGTTAACAATCTCACAAATAAAGGTGGTCGAGATCATGGCACAAATATTAATCCTTCGGAGGCTCCGAGGGGTAGAACGTGTGAAGAACAGCAGAACAAACTAAAAAGTATTCCAAACCAGATGGCTTTTAAAGAAGAGGAAGTATAGGAAACATTGCCAAATGTAAGGATTTTTATTAAAGTAAAATTTCTAGAACTCTTCAACTTACAGCCAGTAATAATGCAATTGGATATTTGAGCTGATGTGTCGATATTACCACTGACTTGGCCATTAAACAACGTAAAACCTAGGAGAGAAAATTTATGACAGGCATCGGGCGCATCGATAAAATATCTACCGTATGTCTTTCGTTGTTGCGAATACGCAAACGCCCTTGATTTCATTAGAAAATTGTTTAAGAAAATAGACTGTCAAAATAAGCGTATATGCATATCGACGCCTGAAAGCATAAATTTAATATAGGCTATATGTAACCTTAAGATTCGGGAAAAGACCAGTTTTCCGCCTGGGTGGTGGAAGAATCTTCAAACCCAATATAACATTATATTTTTTTAGAATAGAATATCTTTATTTGAATTCAAACCACACATATTCCATCAAATAATAAAATTGGAAAATGTACAATAAAAAAAACGTTATCACATCATAGATAGATAAGTATATCTCACTAGTTGTACTGTACAATATATCAATAACAGAATGTTCGGCTGTAAGGAATAATAGATACATCATCAAAATAGGAAAAATTAAGGTATAATTCGAGTGTAACGTTATGCAAAAAAATTGAGAACCATGACGAGCAATTGATTGTATGCATTGTTGACTAACATGATGATATTGTAACACGCGGCTCCGTGTTACAACCCAACGAAGGTCAATTTTTACAAACGCTGTGCTCTTTAAGGTCAAATATTCTAACTCTGTCCTTAAACAATATTTCTCTTAGCTGTGATTTTAGGAACAATCTCTTTTAGTCTCAAGCAGTTTTAATCGATATTTCTTGAACTGCAATTTTATTTGCAATTAATAGTGTTTTGTTAACGCCCCGGTTTCAAATAAATGCCGTACGACGTTACAAACTCGGTTAAGGTGCTCTGAATAGAGATTAGTTACTGATATGGGGGCTCTTAAGAGGGCCTTGGCGGCGTTCGCGTAAGTTATATGTATGTAAGTTGATGTTCTGTTCCTTGGGTGGACTCTGGTTGTGGTTCCTGCTGTTGTTATCATGTGTGTTGAAGTTCTGCATTAATTGGCTCGTCTTGTTGGCTGAAGTGCAACACGGTGAGTCACGAATGTTGCCAATTGTTGGTGAAACAAATCAATATCCAGCGTAGGTATTGACAGCCGACAGCATGCACATGTGTAACACGAGGCAGAACGTAGATACGACCAACTGACTTGCATGGTAAATTACCGTGCTTAAATAGCATGCAATATGTGTACTTGCATACTATTGGTTAAACGTGGTTAAACGTGGTTAAACGGCAATTAGCTTTTTTCTCATTGGTGCAACGTAAATAAATTTGAATTTAATTTACGCAATATGTCGGCGATTGACTTGTGTCGTTACAACACTTTCCTCTCTGAAAAAAAAGAAAAAAAATATTCCTCTCTGCGAGGCTAGATAAGAAATGCATGACAGAGTTCGAACCAAGTTAAGCAAAAATATGATGAACCATAAGTGCTGGGCTTAAATATGCTTATATAGACAATACAATTAAACAATAATTGATTGCGCGGGTGGTGGTAACAATGCTTTAAATCAAGTTTGCGGGCTTGAAGTAAACACCAACCCCATTGTATTTAACCAGTCATCGAACAACATAACAAAACTACCGCCAGCTGCAACGCACCGACGCGTTTCGACCTTCCATGATCATCATCAGAGTACGACGGCAAACTGACTATCGAGGATCAAACCGCATTGAATATATATGGAAATAAAATTTAGATATGCGGCTCTAGCTCTCGTGAACCAGGTAGAATGCAAATGCCACCACTGACTTGCATGGTAAATTACCGTGCTTAAATAGCATGCAATATGTGTACTTGCATACTATTGGTGAAACGTTGTTAAACGTGGTTAAACGGCAATTTTGCTTTTTTCTCATTGGTGCAACGTAAATAAATTTGAATTTAATTTCCGCAATATGTCGGCGATTGATTTGTGTCGTTACAACACTTTCCTCTCTGAAAAAAAAGAAGAAAAAAAATTCCTCTCTGCGAGGCTAGATAAGAAATGCATGACAGAGTTCGATCCAAGTTAAGCAAAATATGATGAACCATAAGTGCTGGGCTTAAATATGCTTGTTGGTTGCTTCAACAATGATATGATGCTAGGTAACCACTAGGAATTGCTACACAAATTGTTAGCTCTAGTGGACGGTCATAGCACGTGAGGCAAAATAGAGCAGTGTAAATTTTGGAGCCGCAGCGTGAAGATTTCGAGGTAAATCGCCTCTGAATTTGCCAGGTTTAAGTTAAAAGAAACCTAAGCAGGTTGGATCGTTGTCAATGTGTTTGTATACGACCAAAGGAGCTAGAGTGCTCGACGTTGTGGTCATGACATTTGTAGAGTGGTCATTGTGAAATAGATAAAGTTGAGATATGCATTGAAAGTGGCCTGTACCATGATATGAAGTTGATCACTACTTAGTGTTGCTACACGAAAGCGTTAGCTCTAAGTAGCTGGTCATACCAAAATAGGCGGTGTAATGTCATGTGTGAGAAATACATTATAATGTAAAAATATATACATTAAAATCAAAGGTAATTACATAAAAATATGTACACGAACATTGCCTCAGAGATGGCATAATACCAAAGAACTGTTCAAAAATGCTACACAATTGTTAGCTAAGAACAGCTGGTTATGCCACGTGAGACAAATACGAAAAATAACGTAAGGTTAAAAAAATTTATAGTTAATGTTAATGTTTTAAAAAAATTAATTACGCGTTATACAAAGCAGGTTATTGAGATTGTGCGCAGACGGAGCCTGAGACGTGTGTAGAAGGTTGAACGCTCTCAGGATCAGGTGGTTCGATAAACGGTTTCAACCTGTCTATGCTTACTGATGTCGGTGTAGCGCCTTGCATAATGATGAAGTATTTTGGCTGTCTTAGTAAAATCGGGTAAGGACCGCGATACTTGGGTTGTAGTGGTGCAACAGCAGTATTGTTGCGAACGAGTACTCTCTTGCAGCCGTGGAGCTGTGGGTGAACGAAGACTGGACGAGGCGTGTGTCTCGGCTGCTGTTCGGACATGTTACCGAAATGTAGTCGAAGGCGGGTAGCTTTGTCTTGTGGGTCATCTTGTGCCGGTAGTAGACGTGGGAGCTGACTAGGCAGGCGCAGATCCATGCCATACAAGAGTTGTGACGCAGACGTTTTAATGGATTCACGAGTACGGGAACGCATGGCAAGCAGAACTAAAGGAAGTGCATCGACCCAGTTGCCATTAATGAACGAGGATGCTAAAGCTGCTTTGAGTTCCCTATGCATTCTTTCTACCATGCCATTAGCTTGGGGATGGTAGGCAGTCGTCTGGCGTAAGATGCATCCCGTGAACCGCAAGGTGGTTTTGAAACGACCAGATGAGAAGCAAGTGCCTCTGTCCGTGATGACCTCATTGGTAACACCGTAATTGGATATTCATGCAGAGATAAAACCGTTAGTTACTTCGTCTGCAGAAATGGTGCCAAGAGGTAATGCCGCAGGCCACCTTGAAATCTATCGATCATAGTTAAAGGTAGCTGAAACCTTGAACCTTTGTCAGATGAACTATGTAGATGTGGACGATGGCTAGGCGAGAAGTAGACCGAAAATGTTGCAACTTAGAACGAGTGTGTCGTGTGATCTTGTTTTTCTGACAAATTGTACACTCTGAGACCCATCGTTTAACATTCTGCCTAAGTCTGTGACCCCAGAAACGATCTGTAAGAAGTCGGACAGTCGCTTGGCTTCCTGGGTGAGAAATTGAGTGAATTGAATCGAAAACTTTTCTCTGAAGGCTGGTCGGCAGAACTGGCTTGTTGGCTGCGTACCCGTGAAGTAAACAATTGGTAAGCCTTCCCACAGACGGCATATGAACTTGGTTGGGTGACAGGCTATTGATCTTTGAATGTGAATGTCACCGCGTTGTTCAGTTTGCAGGAGAGTTGGCGTTAGTGCAGGTTCACTGAGTGCCACGGAGTTGACAGTGAATGGTGACGGCGAAGGTGGTTGTAGAGAGACGTCTGGCCTGGACAGGGCATCTGCAATGAAGTTCTGTTTGCCCTTGACGTGAAAGACGTCGAATTGCGTCCTTGAACGAAGAAAGCTGTCTCCCACTCTGGCAGGGTCCTTGGTAATAGATGAAGTTGCGTTTCGGGGTGCGTAGCTAGTGGTGCATGATCTTTGAAAACAACAAATCTGCTACTGCCAATGATGCTGATAAAATGGCGCACAGCATCGTGGATGGCGAGAAGTTCTCGGCCGAAAGTGTCGTACCTCGTTTCTACTGGTTGGAGAGTACGCGAGTAGAAACTGATAGGCTTCCGAACTCCGTCGATCTCTTGTTCCAAAGTGGCTCCAATAGCGAATTCAGAAGCATCTGTCGTGAGTAGAAATGGCTTTTCGAAATCTGAATGCGTTAGCATTGTGGCATTTGCTAACGAGTTGATGGCAAATCGAAGTAATTCCTCGTCTTCGGATGACCAAGCAATGATGGAATTCTGCTAAGTCCTTTTCAGTTCCGCAATTGCCTGCACAAAGGATAAAGTTGTTTTGAAAGGCCCGGAAGGAACTTGCGATAATAGTTTAGAACTCCCAGGATTTTCTGCAACTCGCTCACAGTCCTTGGTGACTTGATATTCTTGATTGAATTCGTTTATGACGGCAACGGTTGAATACCTTGGGCCGTGATACGATGCCTAAGAAGTCGACGGATGAAGTTGCAATCTGCGTCTTGTCACAGTTGATCTTGAGTCCGTGGTTGGAAAAGCGTGAAAGGACATTTCGTAGATGTTTCGCATGAGATTCTAGATCTGGACTGAATATCATAATGTCATCGAGATATGACATACAATAAACAGATTCGTCGCGAAGTATGTTGTCTATGAATCTTTGAAATGTCTGAGTAGCACACTTAAGTCCAAAAGGCATGTAAAGATATTCAAAAGGCCAAATGGAGTGATGACTGCAGTTTTCTCGATATCCTCTGGTGCTACCGGTATGTGATGGTACGCTTGTCTGAGGTCAATCACTGAGAAGAAATTACTGCCGTTGAGTTTTCAAGTAAAGTTGTTGATATCACTGAGAAGAAATTGCTGCCGTTGAGTTTTTCAAGTAAAGTGTTGATATTTGGAATAGGATATGCATCAGATTTTGTCACCGAATTTAGCTTACGGTAGTCTCCACAGGCTCTGTACGATCCGTTTGATTTTGAGACTAAGTGCAGTGGTGACGCCCATGAACTTTTCGATGGTCTGATGATTCCCTCTTCCAAAAGCCTTGAGAATTCTTCTTGGGCAGCTTTCAGCTTAGCAGGAGCCAGTGGTCGCTTCTTGAGTGCAATAGGTTGTCCTTCTGTGACGATATGATGCATCGTGTTGGAGACTCGTAGCTCTGACTTGTTAAGATCGAAAAGCGATTTGTATTTTCGAAGAGCTGCTGATATCTCTGCTGAATGATGCACTGGGGTTGGCTGAATGACCTGTAACTCCAAACGCTCGCGGAGGCAAGTGTCCAAAAGCTTTGTTCAAGTCCGGTGGAGGGGTCGATGATCTTTTGATTGGCAAGATCAACAATGAGCCGAAATTTTAGAAGGAAATCAAGGCCTATTATATTATGTGAGACCTTGGCAATGATGAAGTTGTGGGAAAATTCACGTCGTAGACCTATGTTGAGTGTGCGGTATTGGCAGCCATAAGTTGGTATGGGCTCGCCTGTAGCTGTTGCGAGAAGAACGCCTAGCGACATCTCGGCCATTGAATCACCTTTGAGAACTGAGACTGCCGCACCTGTGTCTACGATGTACTCTTCGCCAGTTTTGAAATCAAGAAGGTGCAGAAGTTCGTTTGGCTGTTTGGCCGGGTCATGCAAACAAGTAGGCTGGTGATTGCGACCGGCATTGTCTGTTTGGTTCTCTATGTGAAAAATTCGGCGTGGACGAAAAGAGTCGACAGGGATGTCGGATTGTAGTTGGCTTCTTCCCTGTAGCGCCGTTGATGCCGTTGATGTGCAGAAAGTACGGTCTTCTACTTCCTGCGCCAGACGTTTCCCGATACTGATGCACCCTTGTGCCTGCGGTCTGTTGTCCTCTCCGTCAGCTGTGGAAATTGACACTCATTCGGAAATTCTTCGGAACGACAAAGACAAACTTGGCAAGCATAAAAAACTTCTGGTGGTTATAACACCAGTTCTTTGGAGCATATTTATTAAAGGATTGCGGAGATCTCGATCGCCGCCTACCATTATAATTTGACTTGGAAACGAATTTTGGTCGAGCATTCACTTGATTTATCTCGGATTTGGTAATGGCCAATCCTTCTAGAACTTTGGCCATGTTCGCCACTGTTCTCTCTAAAGAGGAGATTCTATCATCTTGCGGGGGTGAAGAAAAGGATGATGGATTCACTTTGGGTTCCAAAACCCTATATTCTAACTCACATCTCTCAGATAAGTCATCTATAGAGAGAGTGTTGGGGAGCTGTCTGGCAAAGAGTTTTAATGTTTGGGGAAGATTGTTAATAAAAACAACCTTAGCCTCATGGTCAGAAATGTTGGTTTTATACCAACGTTTCCGTAATTCCCTCAGTATTTCTATGGGGCCAAGATTTGTCATATCTAACTGCGCATATTTGTTTATTATCTGCTCAGTTTCCGTGGGTCCAAGCAAGGATTCTACCTCGTTTTGTAGGCCCAAAATGGGATTAGGTAGCTTCCTAATGGCCTCAAGCTTAGGATAAATCCGTCGCTGCAATTCAGAAGGTAGTTTAGCAAAAACCTTTGACAGTTTTTGATGACTGTCATAATCAGGAAACGGGGAGAAAGCGGAGTCTACGCGCATAAAAAATAGCTCACTATCTCCATCCCAAACAGGAACATCAATATCTAAAATTGGACCTGACATTTTAACAATCTTACGGGATCTTAAAAAGCATAAATTAAAAGCAATATGAAAATATATAAATATACTTTAACGAAACGCTTACCCACAAACAGCTTCCACAGTTGAATAAGAGCAGAACAAAAAGTCACTGTTTCCAAAAATCCGAAGTTGAGTTGTTGAGTACGTACGGTGCCGTTTTGTACGTAGAAAAGATGAACAAAGGCCCCGTTGGCCTTTGATGCCGATGTATTATTATTATCCCCACAAATCCACGAATATATACCCAACAGATTTCCCAGAAATCCACGATCAAAGAAAACACAAATGTCAATCTATTATTATTATATCCCCCAACACAAACCACGAATATATATATATATATATATATATATATATATACCAAAAAAAATTCACAGATGACCACGATCACGCAAATCTTAATCGATTTTTACCCCAAATAGATGAAAAGGAAGTCAATTTTATTTATACCAAAAAAATCAGAACAATAATCAATATCCTGGCGCGGTCGCCAATTTTGTAAACGCCCCGGCTTCAAGTAAATGCCGTACGACGTTACAAACTCGGTTAAGGTGCTCTGAATAGAGATTAGTTACTGATATGGGGGCCCTTAAGAGGGCCTTGGCGGCGTTCGCGTAAGTTATATGTATGTAAGTTGATGTTCTGTTCCTTGGGTGGACTCTGGTTGTGGTTCCTGCTGTTGTTATCATGTGTGTTGAAGTTCTGCATTAATTGGCTCGTCTTGCTGGCTGAAGTGCAACACGGTGAGTCACGTATGTTGCCAATTGTTGGTGAAACAAATCAATATCCAGCGTAGGTATTGACAGCCGACAGCACGCACATGTGTAACACGAGGCAGAACGTAGATACGACCAACTGACTTGCATGGTAAATTACCGTGCTTAAATAGCATGCAATATGTGTACTTGCATACTATTGGTTAAACGTTGTTAAACGTGGTTAAACGGCAATTATGCTTTTTTCTCATTGGTGCAACGTAAATAAATTTGAATTTAATTTACGCAATATGTCGGCGATTGATTTGTGTCGTTACAGTTTTTATAAAATAGACAGAACCGCGCGCGATCCGAGAGGATCACGCGGTGGACTATTGTATCACAGTGAATTTATCTCACTTTATTATAGTATTCATTACTATGAAAATGATTGATTGTTTACTAAAGAAAGCAAAGAACGATAAATTTGTGAGTTGTTTGTCATTTAAATTTTAAACGTTTTCCATGGTCAATTTTAGTGATATCTTTCAAGATTAACCCCATCAACATCATCATGTATTCTTTGAGTTTTTGTCATAAAAGTCGTTAAACGGTTTACACAAAACATGTTCCTTTATAAACACAAATAATTTGACTAGACTCATATTATCATGTATCTTTAATCGTTTGACTACTCATTACAATCCAGACATTTGTGTAAGAGTAACCAAATGTATGTAAAACATTTTATTTATAAATATAAATCATTTTACTATGTTCATATTGTCATATATTTTCAATCTTTTGACTATATTCATTCCGATCCAGACATTTGTTCTAAACATTTCACTTTATAGACATAAATCACTTTTATTTTTGCCGTCTAGAAGACGGACAATCTAGTTTAATTGTGAAAATCTGTTTTTTTTATTGCCGACCAACACATGGTCAAATTGGACTATCTGTGAATTATATTTCTAATTCCAATATTATGTAGAATATATGTATGACCAGATGTTTTTGCCTTCTCGCATCAACCATCCAAAAATGATCAGAGACTGATTAGACGCACGGGTAATAATAATAACCACCATTGATATGTAGTAGGGGTACAAAATCAGGAACGAGAAAGCAACAGCGAAAAGTACCCCTACATTATGGTGCCCCGGTTCGTCGAACTCACAGCCAGTAAGGAATTAATAAACAGCTAGATTTTGAGAAATTCAAGCACTTTCAATGAAGGCCACTACACACGTTATTGCCTCGGAAACGGCTGCAAATACCCGCGCACAGACACGACGTTCAAATGGGCGTGGTCACACTCAACAACTCAGGTGATTCCGCCCATGGAAGGTTCGGAAGACGGGTGGGGTCAGCCTCCTCGGCGGCAGCAGAGGCTGACCACCCCAAATTGTTGGCCGCTCCACGTCTGATGGCTCGAAGCACGTTGCCTTCGCGGTAGAGCGCAATCAAACTATTGTCTTTACAGCGACGGCTCCAATTAAGTCATGCTTCAAACGCCCAAATGCCAGCAATCAATCTCATCGCCGGTTGCCACTATCAACATACTTTCTCATCCGTGACGCAATCTCTGGCGAATGAATTGTCATAGACACTGGATCAGATGTAAGCTCACTACGCCACAATTATCTCGAACCAACCCACCCAGTCGACACCAACAGTCTGACCTGCGCGAATGGCTCCAACATAGCGACGTTTGGGGTACGAGTACACACAATCTCGTTCTCCAACTCAAAATGATGTTTCAAATATCCGTTCATCATCGACAACACGACATGAAACATCATTGAACGTGACTTTCTCGAACACTTCGACCTAACCATCCGTCCAAGAACGCGAGAAATAGAGGAGCCAGTATCAGTGTTGACAGAACCAAAATCAGTCGTTATACGGCATGAAAGAGCAATAACATTTACTGTAAGGTTAGCCCCCTTCATTGTGTACTAATTTTCACTGTCGGGGGGGTGTATGTAACACGCGGCTCCGTGTTACAACCCAACGAAGGTCAATTTTTACAAACGCTGTGCTCTTTAAGGTCAAATATTCTAACTCTGTCCTTAAACAATATTTCTCTTAGCTGTGATTTTAGGAACAATCTCTTTTAGTCTCAAGCAGTTTTAATCGATATTTCTTGAACTGCAATTTTATTTGTAATTAATAGTGTTTTTATAAAATAGACAGAACCGCGCGCGATCCGAGAGGATCACGCGGTGGACTATTGTATCACAGTGAATTTATCTCACTTTATTATATTATTCATTACTATGAAAATGATTGATCGTTTACTAAAGAAAGCAAAGAACGATAAATTTGTGAGTTGTTTGTCATTTAAATTTTAAACGGTTTCCATGGTCAATTCTAGTGATAACTTTCAAGGTTAACCCCATCAACATCATCATGTATTCTTTGAGTTTTTGTCATAAAAGTCGTTAAACGGTTTACACAAAACATGTTCCTTTATAAACATAAATAATTTTACTAGACTCATATTATCATGTATCTTTTATCGTTTGACTACTCATTACAATCTAGACATTTGTGTAAGAATAACCAATTGTATGTAAAACATTTTCTTCATAAACATAAATCATTTTACTATGTTCATATTATCATGTATTTTCAATCATTTGACTATATTCACTCCAATCCAGACATTTGTGCTAAACATTTCGCTTTATAGACATAAATCACTTTTATTTTTGCCGTCTAGAAGACGGACAATTTAGTTTAATTGTGAATGGTGTTTAGGATATAATTTTATGTTAAAATCTGTTTTTTTATTGCCGACCAACACATGGTCAAATTGGACTATCTGTGAATTATATTTCTAATTGCAATATTTTGTAGAATATATGTATGACCAGATGTTTTTGCCTTCTCGCATCAACCATCCGAAAATGATCAGAGACTGATTTGACGCACGGGTAATAATAATAACCACCATTGATATGTAGTAGGAGTACAAAATCAGGAACGAGATAGCTAAAGCGAAAAGTACCACTACAATATAATGCATAACAATTCAATTTTAATAATACAAAACCTGGAAATAATAATCTCAAGAAATTCTGTTTCCGATAAAAATTATCCCTGTCTTTTATTCAACCATGAGAAAGTATTATCATAATCAAAATAAAAAATATCAGCAGGATTGTAGACTTTTTCTAGTTTAGTAGATAAAAATTTAAAAGACATCTTAGATGGAGGCATTTCTCTAAACCCCTTTGGCAATTGGTTATAAATTTTGTAGATTTTCGAAAAAGAGAATAACTTGCTCGCAACATTCCCCACCAAAGGAGGAGATATTGCCAAATGTCCAGATCTAGTTCCAACTTCATGACTCTTTCTTATCGGATTCATATAGGCACCAGTCCACTGGTTCAAATGGAAAACTTTTATGCAATAGCACATCCTCCGAAACCACAAAGTTTGCAGTGATACAAACTGTAATCTAGAGGCGTATATAGTGCAGGAGATAGGACTAATTTGTTTCACAACTTTTCTTTGTACAGCTTCTATCTTATTGGACAAACCCTTTTTTAATGGATTCCAAGTAGCGACAGCATATTCTAGTATCGGTCTAATCCATATTATATACATTTTAAGTTTTATGTCATTCGATAAGATATTTCGATTTATTAGTGCCCATCTTTTCTTGGCACTGCCTACTATACTTTCAATATGTCTCTCAGCAGAAGCTGTACATTGAATAGTTATGCCTAAATCCTTTATTTCTTGCATAAGTTTAATCTCAAACACATCATTAATCACAGCATCATGAAAATAAACATAATGAAAGTTTGTTCTGTTACCTATTTTTAAAGCTCTCGTCTTTTTATTGTTTATTCTCAGCCCTAGTGTAAACAAATATCTACTCAAATCATACAAATCTAATGTCACATTATTTTTGGAGAATTCGACATTTTTTGGATCAATTGGAAAGATTATTTTTAAATCATCAGCGAATTTGCAAACTCGACCGTTAAGGATCTTAGTTTCCAAATGTGCAAATACGATTTTAATAAAATTGGCCCCAAACTTTATCCCTGTGGAATTCCACTTGTTACTCTTTTCGATTTTGATATCAAATCGTTTACTTGAATACTCATTCTTCGATTATATAAATAGTATTTAAGTAATCTAAAAATATTCGGATCAATATTCAACAAACTAATCGCATTCAAAATAGCATCAAAAGATATAGAGTCAAAAGCTTTTGAGATATCTATAAATACAATTAATGCATCTAACTTATTCTCATCTAATGAAATTACATGTTTCCACATAGAAAGCATATTAGTAGTTGTCGATCTATCTTTCGTAAAGCCATGTTGACATAAATCAAAATCATTGCAACTGCCTGACTGCAACAAACGTCCAGGGCCGTTAGTCGACCAGCTTAAGCTACGGCTAGAACTAAATGAAGGTTACGAACCACCAAATGTATCTGATGCTTCTCGAAAAAAATTAGCAGCAGCGACTCGAGCAACCCCAGAAATGATAGAAGCCGGCGTTCTTGAATCGTCATCATCTGTTTTTTGAGCTCCAATGGTTTACGTAACGAACAAAGTATGGTTCGCTCCGACCGACGGCTGATTTCCGGCAATTAAACTCAGTGACTAAACCTGACCCGTATCCCATGCCGGCTCTGCGTGATCCATTCCTAGAGCTAGCGGGTCGCAAATGATTTGCCGTGCTTGATCTTAAACAGGGATTTTGGAAAATAAGCGTGCGGCCCGAAGACCAATCGAAGTTAGCGGTACAAGTACCACAAGGTCATTTCCAATTCACCCGGGTACCATTTGGTCTTAAAAACGCACCGAAAGTGTTCCAAAGAATAATGGATTCGTTCATGTCTGACTTAACTTGTACAACAGCTTACGTGGACAATGTTATTATATGAGCCACTACTGAACACGAATTACGTGTGAGGCTGCAGAAGATGTTGGCCAAAGCTGTAGAATGGCAATTACACTTTGATCCAGAAAACGTTCAGTTGGGTCAGGAAGTGCGGTTTCTGGGAAACGCAGTCTCAGCGGAGGGATGTATGCCATTAGAATCGAATGTACAGCCTATCAAGGATTATCCGCTGCCTACTACTAGAAAACAATTGCGCCGGTTTATTGATATGGTGAATTTCTATAGACCATACCTCGCAGGGATGGCGGTTACGCAGCAACCCTAGTCTAAGTTAACTAGTGCCAAGATACGGTTTCGTTGGATGGAGGAGGCTCAAGAAGCGTTTATGCTATGAAAGCAGAAATTAAAAGATGCAACTATTTTGACTTTCCCGGTAGGTAATATGTCATTTGTAACAGACGCTACAAATTTTGGGATAGAAGCAGTGTTACAAGCTGACGGACGTCCTGCGCAATATATAAGTCGCACACTCACTAAGGCGGAACAGAACCATACAATCACAGAAAACGAATTACTTGCCGTAAATTGAGAGCTACGGAAGTTTAGATATTTCGCAATCGAGAAACACGTAGACGTCTTTACCGATCCCAAAGCCCTAGTGCATTGGAGATCACTGTGTATTGAGAAGAAAAGAGTACACAGAGCCTTTGAAGAGCTGGAAGAATACGATGCGGCAGCCGATGCGCTCAGCAGAATTTCTGCTGTGCGGGTTTCGCAACTTATAAAAGTCTCTGAAGAACAAGGAAATGATGCCACGTGCCAGGAAATAGTCTATCATTTATAAAACGGCACAGTGGTGTCCGCACCATATAAAATGTCGAGCGTACTTAACGCCTGTTGATGCGGAAAGAAGGCCAAACAGTGCAATGGTTTGTGCCAGAATCGATAAGAACAGAATTAATGGCCTTTTGACATGAAACGTTGAGACATCCCGGTGCCGAGCTGCTCATTGGGACATTGCAGTCACGATTGTATTGGCCTGGCATGTCCAAAGAAAATCGTAGCTATTGTCAAAAGTGCACTACATGCCAAAATTGTAAGCCACAAAAACGAGAAAAAGTCACATTGATTGCTTTCATTGTCACTGCACGGAACGAGTTTCTGCATATCGACCTGGTAGGTCCACTGCAGGTAGCTCGCGGCGGGGTGTCCTGTGTTTTCCATGGTCGATAAGAAAAACTTATAACGTGCTTAGAAGAGCGATGGCTCAGTCGATTTTGTGCACCACAAGTTATTGTTACCGATCAAGGCGCACAGTTTGAGTCGAAAGAATATAATCAGTGTTGCAAAGACCTTGAAAAAAAGCATTACCGCACAGCCATTTATCACCAGCAAACAAACGCGACGGCTGAGCGCGCACATAGGACGAGAAATAGGTACTGCGTTGTTGGTGCCACGAGAGCCCGGGAATATGGAGACAAATTACATTTGGTCGAGCGGGCCATGTTATTTACAGTTTCAACTGCTACAGGATTCGTTCCAACGACTATGGTATATGGGGGGCACATAATACTTCCAGGTGAAACTGTAATCCAAGGATCCCATTAACGCTTCAACATAATGGATATTAAGGAGCGACCAAAACAGTTAACTGAATATGTTGGCGCCACACAGCGACAACGCTATGCAAAGCAATCGACACGCACTCGCCTAAAGATCGGCGAATATGTCATGGTCGCGAAGGTCGAGCCCATGGCACTGCCGGCTGTCAATGATGGGCTGTATCGCATGGAAAGGGTGGACACAGAGCACAATACAGTTTTTGTTAGCATGCACGATGGACCACGATCTGTCGCACTTTATCGTTTAAGCTGGGTGCCAATGCCGATTCCTGAGGGGAACATGTGGCAATAGCCACCTTTATGACAGAGAATGAACGAAAGGTCTTATCTAAGGCGGACATTATTTCAACAGAAATTGGTCGCAGAAGCGCCCATATAAGGATGAAGCAGTCAGCCCAATGATAAAAGCAGACTTCGAGCCGAATTGAAAATAAATAAATTAATTGTTGTAAATTTGTTTTATTAAATCGATGCTCGTTATGCGAGCAAAATACTATTTATAATTGAGTTAGAATAGAGTATGTGTCGCACATTTAAAAATGACTTCTGATGGATTAGAAACGCTGATTCAAGAACTGACTACTGAAATGAATTATTTAACTGCAGAATTAGGCATAATTAAGTCTCGTCTGAAAGATACACTGACAATAAACACAGACGATATACGAGTGCATGGCTCATCCAATATAGGTGGACACAATAGACACCATACTCGCAGAAAAAAGACATTGTGGCAAATGTGATAACCTCATTCTAATCTGATTTATTAATATTAATTTTAATTCCTAGATTATTTTTCATGTCTGCCCCAATGTCTGTTCTTAAATCTATTCTCTTATAAACAAGTTTATAATCAAAATTATCCACACACACATTTATGTGTACTCTAATATTAATTGGCATAGTAGAATAAATATAATTAAAGCGAATGGATTGACATTTAGGCCAATCACACAAGATACGGCAATTCTACGATTAATTTGGACTTCATAAATGCTTATTTAAGAAACATTGAAGGCAGTAAATATAGTATTCACCTTCATAAGTTATTGGCGACACTGAAGGCGCAGACCAGGTTACGAGTTTTGCATCGACCAAAAGCAGACGATACCCGATTTGTGAGTAGGCGTTTGGGTGGCTTATTCGGTATTATTCCAGCTACTATACCGTACAGTCACTATTTGAGATATGACTGGAAATAAAAGACGAGTATCAGTTACAAAGATACTGAGTACCTCCATACAAGAAGCTACCGAAGCCACAACAATCATACAGGGATTCTTGAACATTGTACATGTGTTTTTCTGGTACTCGTGGTCTATTTGTCAAGGATGGATCATTATAACTAACGAGTTTCCTTCAGTTAAATGTAATCACGAAATCGGGCTCAAATTCTATGCATGTGGTAAAGAAAATTTACTTGCGTATTGCACAGGCAAAGTGTTTTAAAGTGCTCTATCTCAAGCATAGACTTTGGCAACTTGGTATTCAACCGGAATATCGATGCAATTTGGTTCAAGCGTGTGACTTTTGGAAGACGCCCCAAAATTCTTCTACTGTATACTGAACGAGTTTGTGGCAGACCCTGGAGACATCCATTGACAATGAAATAGATTTTCAACCAGCAGAGCAAAATTAGAAACACACATATATGCATTGCTAAGTAAGGCGTTGCTACGGCGTTTTAATTTTATTCCCGACAATATGCACTTCGTAAAAAAGTATTGTACCTCGGCTACGTCGTGTTAGTAAAGGAATGTCAGCCACCCTCTATTTTCAAACATGCACATGAATACCAAAACATAGAAAAAGAAAACTATTGCGATGAGTCCTTGGCATGATCAACTTAAAAAGACCATATTTGGCAGATTTAGCCACCATAAAGAAGCCCTTTTCTCGATTAAACAGTAATCCGACACGACACGCTTTTCGGCATTATTTAAAGTGGATCGCAGATTTACCGCTACTGAAAAGTTGATGACAGAGTAATGAAATTGCACACACCTCGGTAATATACCTTCAAATGTAATTTAGACGTGTACACAGACCGCATTATCGTTTTTGAGTATTGAAAAACCCCGCGTGCATCAGGCATTGAAGAAACCGTCCGAGTATGAACTCAGAATACATTACAAGTGTGCCAAAGAAAGTTTCGTGAGTGATACATTAAGACGAATCAATACAGTGCGGACAACTTGTATGTCGTACATTGGAGAGGCCCAGCAGAAAGACAAAACGTTCCAGTGCGCGTTAAAGCAGTAACAATTGGATAGAATTTATCTAAGAATTTCAGGATACTTTCGCAGGTGAAAGGCATGTTGGAACGCAAAGATGAGGCAATGTAGTGGTACGTGCTGGAGGGTTTATGGACAGCGGTCACCCAGTTTTAGCACAAGACAGTTAATCCAGATGCCAGAAGTTTTCAAAAACTTTGCATAGGCGGCTGGTCTTTAGCGGCATGAAGATGGGCATTCTAAAGTATTGCCGAGAATTTAACATTTGCCAAAAGTGAGGCGCAGCGCCGCGAGGTTTCATCGACGGCAGTTAGCTAAAATCAATACGTCTCTACACATTAAGTGCCCCAAGGAACGGTAGAAAGTCACTTTGGTGGAAATTTAGCAATTGTCATGGAGCATAGCCCGTAATTCAAACAGAGATGACAGAGCCTGAGGGTGGACCATGCGGGATCGGCAACATGTACGAAGACAAAGTGACGTGGAAACGAGTGTATCAAACGCTAACAGAAGTCTACGCTGTTAGCGTCAAAATAAGCTCGGTACATTGCAGGATCCACTCGTCGAGCGAGCGATGCGGTTTTTAATGTTTACCGCAACGGGATTTTGTCCGGCGACGTTGCATGCGTGTCGAGCCGGCCATACGAACAATGATGAATATCATCTGTCGTGAGTTGTGCTAAAACATCGATACAAAACGTGGTGTCACGTCACCAAGAGGCCAATCGGAAGCATTCCTACTTGGTTGATGTCAAATCTGCCGCATTGTAAGCCGTCAACAACGTGTGACTTAGTAGACTGTAAACAAGTAGCGCAAAATATCTTCATCCAACTTGATGCGAGTGTAAGGGTTGTGGCCTTAGGGATGTAGTATAGAGCGTGATTTATCATCAGAGGTGTTGAAAATCTAATATTTTTTGACAAGACAAGAACAACGGCAGAGCAAAACATAGATAAATGTAACTAAAAGTAACACAAATTAGCACAGATTTTCATTAACAAGGACAATTATCAGAAGAAAGAAGTGCTTATAGAAAGAGCACTTAGTTACTGAGGGTATATATATTTAGATAACACACAAAAGTGAGGCAAACTAAAAGATCTACACAACACCATTATGGTCAAGTCAGTATTAAGGCAAGGCCAAAATCAGCAATACAGTTTACATGCGGTTTACATTGTACCCATAAAATTAACAAAACCAAACCTCGCACCTAACTCTGCCATACTAAGAAAAGAAAGTTACAAAAATGATTCTAAGAGAAATCGCACTGGGTTTCTAACCAAGAACAAGGATGCACACGCGGACACCGTCTTGTCAGGCGACTGAACCCTATACTGCCTAATTTTGATGTAGTAGACTTCAACTATTTCTGTCCTGTCACAATCTGCCCACCTTGTTTCTTATGCCAATGTTGCGCTGTGTGAGAGAATAGTACGCCACTGGGCAATTAAATTGACGGCATATGCAAAACGTGACTGAGCCAACATAGTTGATGAAGCCTTATTTGTTCTTCTAACGGGGAACACTTATTGACCGATCTAAAAATAATTCTACAGATGTCAGCGTTGGTTGTTCGCTGTTGGTAACCTCCATGTTCTATGCTCTTAAAGCAAAGATGGTAGAAAGCCTGTAAGCGTATAAAATCATCAAGTCTAAGGACCTAAGTCTCACTAGCGTATAATAAAACTGCTCGTGCAGATGCGTTGTAATCACGACCTTAAAGGCAGAATGAAATACTCGTCAGCAGGCATATTGCCTAAGTTATTGATAGGGCTTCCAAGACATGTAAACCTGCCAAGTATATCCAGATCGTCACTCTGCCGTCGCAGAGTTGGAGTGAGTGGTGAGTGATACTATACAGTATTTCACATTTAGAGGGTGCGAATTTCATACTGAAAGATAGAACAACATAAGCTAATCTATTCAAGGAGACCTGGGCAGAATCTCGATTGTCGAAAATAGTACGATATCGTCTGCATAGTGAAGATTGACTTATGTACCGTCTGGGAGAACTTCAACACCTGCATCCTGAACGCGAGGAAGATTTTTGTTCATAATAGCATTTATTAATAAATTTAATAAAAATGGTGTAATTGGACCGCCTTGAAGAACACCACTGCTAGTAGTAAATTTGTGTGTTAATTCGTTGTAGACCTTAACGTGACCAGAAGAGTTTGTGTAGAGAGCACGTATAATATTTACAAATTTGATGGCCACAGCACTTTTCGACAGAATATCGTATAGAACAACGCGATCAACATAGTTATATGCGCTCTTGAAATATAGAAGGACGGGTATTGTGGGACGGCGATATACATGCCACATATCAAGAAATTGCCTTAATGTAAAATAATATTATCTATACAACCTCGTCCTGATCGGAATCCGGTTTTTCTTATCTAGTATGTAATTCAAGCGAAGCTCTAAGACAGCGTAAGACAATCGAAGCAAAAAAACCAGATACGACTGGAGACAAGCTGATACAACCATGGTTATCAAATGAAATTTCTTTTTAAAGAGAGGGATGATGGTCGACTCATTTCACACTAGTGGTTCGGTCTTCTTATTCCATAAAATACGAAAATGGCTATTCATCGCTCCCGAAGTAAAATCACCATCATTCTTAAATAAGCCCGGAAGTAAATCATCAGGGCCTTCTAACTTGCGAAGTTTAAGAGATAGGATTGCATCTCGTATTTCTAATTCCGACGGTTCTTCGAGATTAACATTCTACACTATTGATACAAGCATGCTTTCGGGAATAGAAACTGACATGTGTGCCCGACAAAATTGCATCTTTACCCGTTAAGCCCACCTATCAAGACGAATTATTCTATAGGTTATTAGATTCTTTAAATCAAGTTTGCGAGCTTGAAGTAAATACCAATCCCATTGTATTTAACCAGTCGTCGAACAACATAACAAAACTATCGCCAGCCGCAACGCACTGACGCGTTTCGACCTTCCACGATCATCATCAGAGTACGACGGCAAACTGACTATCGACGATCTAACTGCATTAAATATATATGGAAATCAAAGTTAGATATGCGGTTCTCACATCTAGCAGTCTCACATACATTGAACTTGACTGGAAATGTCGGCTGCACAATTTCTATGCAGTCACGAATATTAACTGTTTGCAGCTTTCGCCACATATACATATATAGACAATACAATTTAACAATAATTGATTGCGCGGGTGGTGGTAACAATTCTTTAAATCAAGTTTGCGAGCTTATTAGATGGTTGCTACTATTATTTTTAGTTTCGCTATCTGTAAATTTTCTCGGACCTAAGTTGGAATAAACAGCGGATATTACCTGATGTGAACGCTTCCTCATCTCTTCAGCTATTCTGGTCCTAAAGAATCCTAAATCGAATTTTAGACTGCGCTTAAGTTGGCGTTTTACATTTCTACGAATACTATTATGAGCCGAGCTAGGTTGAATTTGGCGCCTTCTTTTGAGTATCGCCAGAGATTTTACAGGTAGCCAATAATTGTTTCTACGGGGGCGGACTATGCCACATAAAGTAGAACCTGCATTCTATATGGCGGAGCTTATCTTTGTCCAGAATTCGAATTTTTGGTTAATTAATCGCACAACTTGAGCATTCATGTCACCCATAACCAACTTTGTGCTCTACTTAGTAAGGAGCTTAGTTCAGAGCAAAAAGCGTCTGGTTTCGTCTGTGATGCAGTCAGTTTGAGTATATGCAAATACAACGAAAATGTAACCTTGATTAAGGTTTTTTCATTGATTTTAGTATATATATATATATATAAACGTGCCGCACAAAGTCGGCAATTAAGCAAGCTTCAGTTCGTGTGCTGAGGACAATACCGATGCCCGATTCACCAGCTTGAGAAAACTCCAAGGAATCAGAGGCACAATGCCAATACCGCATAGATAAATATGGTTTACTCAATTCTGCAATGCTCGTAGGATTCTGTAATCTGGATTCAGATACGCAAAATTGATTTCTAACTTATCCAACTTACGTGCAGGAGCTTCTTGTTGACCAAGTTGTTTTAATGCTCGCACATTAAACACGCTTATGTTAAAACCTAATCTAGTTTTAATGAATGCTAGTCTACTTAAACTGGCATAATGCTTACGTTCGACCGTGAATGGTCATAATTTAAAGTTCGGTATGATAACTACGGTAAACAATATATAATCATATTTAACAGTGTAGTATGCATGATGAGAAAAGACACATTTTAAGCAATGTTGTCTGCAAGAGTTATAGGCAAGAGGTGGATAAATGAAGTTTTTTTTAATTATTATTCAAAGTTCCTGCATAAAAACTCCTACGTTTTGGTATTAATGCCATCACAATTCACATCGGGATAACGGTAGAAGACATCCAGTCGAAGCTCGAATTAATGTGTTAAGTAAGCCGAATACTGCTAAAATTGGTGTACCACTGTTGATGGGAACATAAATTTGAGGAAAGATGGAATCAACATTTTACTCCAGACCAACGGTGATACCATCTTTCCCTCGCCTGAATCAAACTACGATTCTCAAATCAAAGTTGTCGACTGATATCATTATTAGCCTAACTAGCGCATAAGAAATGTGAATGGCAACTCCAATTTTACAATTTCACAAAGTGTAACTCCTATCATAAGCAAATTTGAAATCATTTCGTTGGTCCCCAAATTCCTTGTAAAAGCTTTAATTTAAAAAGATCTGTACTCAGACTTAACTATTATCAACCGTGCAGGTATATGATTTCTGTTAATGCACGTATGTTTTCACTAGACAAAAATATGACAGGTTTGCTGAGGCAACAGAGAAGGGTAAGCAAAATCGCACAAAGCGAAAACTGTCCTACACAAGAGCCGTTTCCTACCCCTTCTTACTCAAGTATCTGAACATCAACATACCTGTGTATTGTTGCAAGACAAAAAAATTAGAAAATCGAAACAGGGTGAAAGGTATAGACACAAACAACGTCCAATCTGTAACATGCGTCACATCGAATGCTGGTTTACTGATTGTAGCCGCAGAAATTTTGGCGAATTCTTTTGGTAGGGGTAGTCTAGCAATTGTTGGTACATTCGAGATGCAGCCATTCTACGCCACGTAATTCTTCGATTTACTTTTAGTGAGCAATTAACTCTTAATGTTAAATAAGCAGTGCCAGAATGACAGCCACTGTTCCAAACACGGAGGACTAGACTCGGCTACTAAATGAAATTTTGGCCACTGCTGACTCAAATTCGAATTCCCCAGACCTACGACGCAGATAATCTAAGAAAGAGATAGAGAAAACTGAAGTTTAATCGTTTACCCTACATTAGACATGGACGACTCAGATTTCTTCTACAGTTACACCCAAAAAAGATAAATGTTACGGTTACGCTGAATTGGCGCGTCAGCTCTTAAATGCTGATATAGTGCTGCACTCCTTCTGTAAATAAATTTTGTACTAACAAAAATAGGACTGAAAGTTGTTAATCCACAGCTCTCACAAAATAACAAAGCGTTTATGCTAACTCGTTAATTTGCTTATATGCATTTAATAGTAGAATGGTATTCTTAAAACACAATCTAGTGTCCCATTAAGGGTCAGCCAATAAACAATCTAATAAAAAAATTACAATTTATTTTTAAAATTTTATTATTAACGATCAAAACAAAAACTTAATTTGGCGACACAGAAAATTTGACAAGAGTGCTGTCTCGTATCAAAACCTCCGGTTTTTCTGTTCAAATTGCCTGCGTGAAGTTTGCTTGACCTTTTATCAATCCGCTACCGAACATAGAGTTCGTTTCTGATGTTGTCTAGAAATGAAAAGAAAACACGTAATATTAGATATTAATACTTTTTGGCAAAAATTTCTGGTCTGACCAACGGCGGGCCTTGGCTAGCCGTACTGGTATCTTTTGCATAAACAGCCTATTATAAAATGGGTACAAGTATCTCTCTTCCAAGAGAAGTAGTGACGCCCGACTTAATTCTGCTGTGGGATATAATTCTCTCTATCACTCGTACGGGGAACTCCAAACTGCTTTTTTTTCCATGGACGACCCAGCGAAGAGCCAAGATTTTTCTGTTGCATGGCTCTACTTACCTCCGTATAATCAAGTGATAATTCCCTGTTGCACAAGCATACCATCCATAGTAGTTTGTGGGCCTTAAATAAACGCTACGTCGATCATTCTAGATGCGGAACGCGGTTGGAATTGTGTTAGTCTTAGCTCTTCTCGAAGTAATAATTGTACGTCACATTATCAAATCTTGTGAGCGTTTACTTTTTGAAACTATTAATAAAGTGGATTGAAACAATGAGTTTTGTCATTTTTATCTGGTAAAAAGAACCTTAAGAAATATGAGAGCACTATCACGGAGAAAAATAAAAGACGATCAAAAAATATAAATAGGGATAATACTCAAAGATAATTACGTATAGATAAAAGTAATTTGGCCTATGAGTTTTAAAAAGAGAAAACAAGAATTTATGCAATCTGAATACTGGAGTTTTAGATGACTAAATTTACCAAATGATTTAAATAAATTCTATTTGTTTGAGAAATTTTGATACAGATTGATTAACGCAGAAAACCCTGATAAAATAGTTTCATCGATGTAGAAGCCTACAAGTTGCCACTATTTGTGCTGTGGAACTGTTTCATAAATCGAAAAATAGATTAAATATGCTTACCGACTTAATATATACAACTTTCATCGTCGTCATCATGCACAGCCATATAAAAAGCAAAAGTAACTAACGTTTCACTGCCATATAAACTTAAGAAACGAAAAATATATATGAATAACGAAAAAAATAATAATTTAGACACAAATTAATAGTGAGATTACCGAGAAAGGTAGATAGAGAGATATAGAGTACCTAGTTATTATAAGTATGTTTATCAAGATAGCTCACAGAAGTGAGGAAAAATAAACCCCTACACAACATCATTATGGCATTTGGGCATGGCGACATCAGCAATACAGCTTCCATACGGCTTTCACCGTATCACGTCATAAACCAATCAAACCTCGCAGCTAACTTTTCTTTACTAAGTAAAGATAATTACGAAGATGATTCCACTAGACATCTGCAACAAGATCGCCACTGAGCTCGATTCGATGCCATATCGCAAAGGGTGTCTAACCAAGAACTATGATGCACACGTGGACCCACCTTGGCAGACGCGTGGGTCCTACGGTACCCAATTTGGATGTAAGCGACTTCAACTGTTTCTGCTACGTCAAAATCTGTCCGCATTGTTTCTTACGCCAATCTGGTTTTGGATGAGAGAACAGAGCTCTTTTGGGCAATCGTATTGAGGGAATACGCAAAACGTGGCCGAGCTAACGAAGTTGATGGAAACCTATTTGTCTCTCTAATGAGAAGCACTTGTTGGCAGATCCAACAATACGTCAACGGATGTCAATGTAGAAAAAACAGTACACAACGAAGAAAAGAAATTAACGAAATACAAATTTGAATTTTGTCTAAACCAATTTCTGGGGTGCTATTCAATATCAAAGTGAATTAGTTGTCATATGAACAAGCAACCTAATAGTTTAAACATGATTTGAATGCACCAGAAGTAACTATAATAACCTTTTGTGATAATAAAGAACAACTGAGACTATATAACCCAAAAGCAATGTCAGCAGCATTGAAAATGTGGAAGAATAGTTTAAGCAACTAGCAATCCACTTTTTGCACGAAGGAACGAATTCTGCTGCGCTAATTAGCGGGTAACAATACCAATCTCCTGCTAGGCTTAACTTCCAGCTAATGTGTGCTAAGAATGAACACCCTATTTTACCTTTACGTCCGACACTATAATAAATATTACTCCATGAAGCATATATTATTACCCGACCATGTATGGCTGTCTACGATTATGAATACAAGAAAAGTCATCTGTTGAAATGACTAGAGTATCGCCTTATTTGTCTTAAGGAATGGTAATATAAGACTGAATTCCATCAGGTGTACGAGTACCGGGCCCGTCCGACTTGTCTTTAAAACGGGAAATATTTATGGCTTCTCGACAGGCAAGCTCATTTAAGTTGCGAACATGAAGATTACCTCTCTGTGATGTTAACACGTTTATCTGTAAACAAATTTCAATGTACCTGCAACACCCAGTACATCGGCAGATCAAAAGAGAGGCTCGAAACTAGAATAAATCAGCATCTCCCTCAAAAATTATTACATAGGGCTGCAGCTTCTGCACAAAAATCCGCAATTTATGAACATTTACTACTCACAGATCATGCCGTTAGTAGTAAAACATTTTTAGTTCTGTACAAGAAGAAAACGTAAAAAATGCTTTTGGCTTTTGAGGCTATTCCAATTAATAAATTTAACCCCTGCTTAAACGTGCAGAAAGTAATTAAGCGAAACAAATTAAATTGGACAGAAACAAAAACAAAACTAACGACACATCCATCAAATACGGACGCAATCACAATGAAAGCGACGACACGCCACATAGCGTTACGCAAAAGAAGTCATCTAAATTGCACAAAACAAAGGCAGACATAGCCAAGTGGGGATGTGTTACGAAAAATGTACAGTTGGGCTAGGATAATCAAAAATATTAAGGAATCCAGAATAATGGTTTTATATATTGGTGGAAATAATATTTACTAACAAATGTTATTCCATGGATTACGGTTCTCCTTTCTCGTATATACAATATATATATATATATATATGTTTACCTGAGCTTGATGCTGAGAGCAGATAAATGTACCGCCAGGAACAATACCCACAGCAGACGCCGCAGCAGCTGCTGCCTGCATCTGAATTTGCTGCGCCGATTGACCAGTTGTGATGCTTCCACGATAGCTTGTCGGCGCCAATGGTAAAAGCGACACAGTTGAACCGCCTAATTGAATGAAACAAAAATGGCTGACAATTATTATTGGTGATTGATATGATTGTTTATTTGTACACACATTTATATTCACACCGTTCGTATACTAACATGTTTTGTTTTGTCTTTTAGCATGTATATCTGCATTATATGATGAATAAAGCCTAATATTTTAGGCAACTCTTTCTTCTGACTTGTCTAATCATTCTGCCCGTTTGCTGTGATTCAGAACAGTGATACTGACGATGAGGGTGTTATTGCATTGATCCGACTAAGCTTGGTCTCGCAATCCAAAACTATTCCGGGTTGACCATTATTCAACTATGGTATATCTGGATTGCGAAATATTTAATTTCCACCTCTTTTGGTTTACTTACGTTGGTATTCCATACGATGAATGCAACGATAAAAGTTTAAACGTGTAAGGTTAACATGAGCAAGGAAACCTTGGCAGAATGGCAACACAGCAAATATGTAAGACAACTATATAATCAAAAAAAAATTGATCTGTCAAATCACAGCTTATACATGTATACGAATACAGAGTAGTTGCTGGCAACAGCTAAATTCCTGTAGAATAGCACAATATGGAAGTTCCGTCATATTTTCCAAAACCATAGCGGCGGTTGATACATGAATAAGAATGAGTTTCCTTTCTATTTAATATCAGACTGCTGCAGTGGCTACCATTGAAGCATAGAACACGTCGGTGGTTCTTTAAACGACTGATTTGATTTTCCAATGCCGCGTTTTGCGTACACAGGTTCTAGCTTTGCACAAACAGTTTCACAAAGATCCGACTTATTACACTTTCCATTTCCTTTTTGTCTTCGATCGGGCTGGGTTTGTATTCGTCCCTATGGAAATGCGGTTCTATCACAACTTTGTTAACTGGCGACGTTTCGGTACTTACTTTCCAGCACCATACTCAGGCAAGTCTACACAGTACAGTTCTCACAAAATACTCACATCACATTTGCTTAAATCTGCAATTGTGAGTACTGTGTTGTGTAGAGCTGCCTGAGGATGGTGCTGGAAAGGAAAGAAAATTGTGATCAATCGGATCTTTGTCAAACTGTTTGTGCAAGGCTAGAACCCACATACACAAAACGCGGCATTGGAAAATATGAAGCTGGCACTCCGCAATAAAATTTCAAAAAATACTTGATTGATTTGATTGCCAGATAATTGCTAAAGAAAAGGAAAATTCAAGAGATTGCTACAGAAAGCAGTCAAGAGTTATCAAATAATAATACGTGAAGAATCATAGTGCTCTTCGCGAGTGTAAAGACAAAATGATGTTTTATCACATAAAAGACAAATCCCATTATACTTAAAAGATGGACAACGTGTAGAGTGAAAGAACAAAATACAGGCATCTGGAGGATAGATCAGATGAAATAGACAAAGTTGAGCGGAAGGTAACAAAAAAGATTAAAATCTTAGCCGATGTCGGTTCAATTGATAAGGCCGCTGCACAGAAGCCCAGGCCAGTTGGATCATCTAAACCAACAATGTACGACTACCAAATGCAAACAGAACGGTTGTCCTAAGAGACCAATATTATCAATGGTCAATACGCCGTTCTATGTAGTAGGTAAATGGTAAGTTTTTATACCATTGCGTAATCTACAAAATTAATCAGTTTCCAAATCCTTTTAGTTTGTTAGCAGAACTCAAGAAATCGATGTTAAAAAACAAGATTAAAGTATCTTTTAATGTCACGTCTTTGTATACAAATGTTCCAACTGAAGAAACCACTAACATTATAGATCAAGCGGCAGACCAAAACATATTACCATCTTCGATCCATGGTCATTTCCTATGCAAACTTGTTTGCTATGCAAGAAATATGTACTGTTTCGTCTTAATGTAAGTATTGATAAACAGAGTGATGGTGTCGCAATGGAGAGCCCCCTGTTTCCGGTATTACCTGAGATTTTCCTAGGCCATCAAGAGAACACACCACTAAAGAAAGACAAGTAACTGTTCATAATATATACGTTACGCTTCCGATATTTTCGTTGTTCTTAAAATTTTTCGCAATCACAAAAATTGAATCAAAGTGAAAATAAAGTACATAACAATATCAGTTTAATGTCAGAACATAAGAAATACAATTGTTTATCGTTTTTGAAATTACTACTAAAGATAGGTAAATGGTAAATTAAAGGCAATATCTTACCATGAACTAACCTGGTCTGTATAATATTTACATTATAGCAGTTTCTGCCCTTTCAATACAAATTATCAACAGTTCGCAGTTGTTTTTTTCCAGAACAATGAATGTATTAAAGCAGAAAAACGATCTAATTTCTAATAGCTGTCCTACAAAATTATTTGGGTCAATTGTTAAAATGGGAAATCAAAATAAACAGGCGTGTTTAGAACTAAAATTTACAAAGCGCCCTATTTAATGGGGATATTCTTACGCATGACAACTTTTTCCAGACTTATTTTTCTTCGTGAACCATTTGATTCTGAACAGACAGTAGGTTGTTCCGCTGTTCCTCTTCTTTTGAGCCATAATTCTGAGTACTCAAAGGTTTTCTCTCTTAGACAGCATCACGATTATCAATGTTCTCTTAGAAAACGATACTGGTTTTGCTTCTCACTATATAACGTATTGGTGGCAGCTGGTGTCTTTATATATTGAGTTTGCTTCGAAGCCACTGGCTGCCGCCGTGTATTCCAAACTCGCTGTATATGCCTCGAAGAATTCCCATAAGGTATTTCGCCTCTGCCACCTTTCGTAACGGGGCACATGCGTGGTGTCGTTGTAACCAATATGATGGTTATCAAGGCCATTTTTAGATCCTGGGGTCTTTATTTCAGGCCTTCTATGCAGTCATGTGATGCGTATCAACTGGACTGGCCTCGGACTCTTCGATTTCGAGAAAAATAAATATTTTATCTTATAATCAATAGTCCTGACCCATTTTCCAATAAAGTTTAAGTCCAAAAGAAGTGTGTGGCTGTTCTCCACAATAAAAGACAGGTTAGATATGGCAATCAAATGTTAAATTCGTACAATATTCACCCACAACAACAATCACTGAGCTAGAAGCCAGACAGAAATTTGGTCTACTAGTTCGTACATTCTTCAACGGCCAAAGACATAGGAAATACTGAAACATCGGCTCTAGCGTCAAAATATATAATCACAAATTGTTTGTTGAAGAAATCTCAAAAATTAAGTTCAATAGTATGCATTATGTGTGACAAACTTACGCACACTATTTTATTCTCATGAACCATTCGATTCTTAGCAGGTAGTAGAGTGCTATACAGAGCTTCTCCTGTGTACTCATAACTCTGAGCACCAGCTCTTTGATTGCGAACAGCACTTCGGCTATCAACGTTCATGACGAGGTGGATTATGTTGGTAACTCGAAATGCCAGTTCTCTCAGACAGCTATGTTGACATTGCTACCAAATAAGCGACTTTAAATACTGGTTGTTGCGGAGAACTAATATATATGCAAGTATGTAATAGGTGTTGCGAACCTAGAAACAAATTAGTTCAGTTGTGACCAGAAGGATAAACCAAAGGCAGCATGAATGGAAAGTATAATCTCATGCACATTCGTTTCGTGCTTACTGGCGACTCATCAGTAGGAGCCGGTATTACGCCCTTTAACCACTATATATTTGGTCAAGAATGTGGGATAATAAGACGGTACAATCTCCTAGACGAATGTGTAAACCTGCAATAGTGAAGCTAACATCATCTAAAGTCAACGACGATGCGACTTCAATGCTAACTCACACTATATAATATATATACCGAGTCTGTAAAGGATACAAACACTATGGCTATTGTGTTAGTAACTGATACCTTTTTTGAAATCGATGAGTACCGGATACTAACACTATGGTTTCCGAGTCGGTACATGATACCAACCTGATGGATATAAATTTATGCTAAAGTTCACCCAAATTGAGAATTACAACAATTTCCGAACACCTGTTACTCCAGTTAAACCATACACTCTCGCCTTCATCGATATCAGTTATCACATTTCGCGGTAAGCATGACATCATTCAATTCAATATATTACAGTTAAATACTGTTTGTTGCGAAGAACTAATATATATGCAAGTATGTATTAGGTTTTGCGAACCTAGTAACAAATTAGTTCGGTTGTGACCAGAAGGATAAACCAAAGGCAGCATGAACGGAAAGTATAATCTCATGCACATTCGTTTCGTGCTTACTGGCGACTCATCGGTAGGAGCCGGTATTACGCCCTTTAACCACTATATATTTGGGTGAAGAATGTGGAATAATAGGACGGTACAATCTCCTAGACGAATGTGTAAACCTGTAATAGTGAAACTAACATAATCTGAAGTCAACGACTATACGACTTCAATGCTAAATCACACTATATAATATATATACCGAGTCTGTAAAGGATACAAACACTATGGCTATTGTGTTAGTAAACGATACCAACATTATTGTACCAAAAAGTTACATGGTACCAACACTATGGTTTCCGAGTCGGAACATGGTACCAACATTATGGATATCAATTTATGCTATAGTTCACCGAAATTGAGAATTACAACAATTTCTGAACACCTGTTTCAACAGTAAATCCAAACACTCTGGCATTGATCGATATCAGTTATCACATTTCGCGGTAAGCATGACATCATTCAATTCAATTATTTAGCATGAGATTATACTTTTCGTTCATGCTGCCTTTGATTTATCCTTCTGGTCACAACTGAACTAATTTTTTACTAGGTACGCAACACCTAATACATACTTGCATATATATTAGGTCTTCGCAACAAACAGTATTTAATTGTTATATATTGAATTGAATGATGTCATGCTTAGAGCGAAATGTGATAACTGATATCGATCAATGCCAGAGTGTTTGGATTTACTGTTGAAACAGGTGTTCAGAAATTGTTGTAATTCTCAATTTCGGTGAAGTACAGCATAAATTTATATCAATCATATTGGTACCACGTTGACTCGAAACCACAAATATTAAACCTGCATGTACCTCGGCGCAATAATCGTGATATCGATTGCTAACGCAATAACCATAGTTACCAGTATCTTGCAGAACAGTATATATATATATATATGTATGTATATGTATATATATATATGTATATGTATGTTATATGGTGTTGAGTGCTGATTAAATCTACATTGTCATGAACTTCTCTATGATTGTTGCTTTACTGTTGCGAGGTGCATTCGTCTGAAGAACTGTATAATCCTAATATCTACATTCGTTAAATAATAAGTGGTTAAAAAGGCGTAACCTGCTCTACTGATAAGTCGCCAGATAATAAAGGCGATGGTATGAATGCTACTTTGATTTATTGCCTTTAGTTTATCCTTCTGGTCCTGTTTCGAACTGTTCCTGATACTAGAGTTAACAACATACAATGGTACTTGCAGCAACAGATGTTATAACCGTGATATTTATTTGTTATATATTGAACAGTCAATCGAAAATAATGCTGCAAACATCGATATTCGATATCGATCTGAACAGAGTGGCCATCGATTCGCCTGATGGCTTGAATGTTCAGAACTTGTTGATAACCATTTTCGATGTGTTCAGAAACATAGTTATATCATCATATTATTTTCACGTTTCGACAAAACCACATAGTGTTGGTACTATGCTACTTACTACATTTCAATAATGATGGCGTATCGTTGCTACTAACACACAGTAACCATAGTTTTGGTAAATACTTACGAACTCCGGTATATATATTATATGGTCAATGAGTTAGCATTGAAATGCAACAGTAATGGAACTATATGATGTTAGCTTCACTGTATTGCAGGTTACACATTCGTCAAGAAGTTGTGCACGTCTGTGTCTATAATTCTTGACCAATACTATGATGGTTGGCGTAATGCCGAAGCCACCACTGATGAAGAGTCAGCAGTAAAGAAGCACAGAAACGATGCATGAATTGCCGCACTGTCATAACTTTGGTTTATCCTTCTGGTGCAACTGAACTAGTTTGTTTACTGGCGGTCATTTTGGCACAAAGTTGATGGACTTCTGGACCAACACAGACGGAAGTAATCAAGCCACATTAAAGAAGTTTGCATTTATAAATTAGTTGGCTATGGATGATAAGCGTTTTGGTTGTTGAGCGAGCTTTGATGTTAAAGTAAGGAACACGACAGATCGTTGCCAACTAATTTCCGGACGACGCATTTTAATAAACTGTTTCGTTTCTGGTGTGCTAGAAGTAGCGAGAACCTGCTTGGCATACCATCAAAAGACATTAAGTTGGCGAACAATTGGGACAGTCAGAAAGTCGCGCAACATTACAATTATCGCATTAGTTGCAATGTTCCCAGTTGATGTTGATCACAAGAAGAAGAAACGCAATTTCATGACTGGGCATGGCCTGCGCGATATCGATCACTCGGATCAAACTGCTTCTTTACCGACAAGACAAAATCAATGCGAAACCTTAGCTGGAAATGAACAGAAGGAGGTCTCATTTTGAAGAAGATGAATTAGTTTAATTGCTAAGAAGATTTCTTTTTACCGTCAACTACTATAGGAACCCAAATCCACGTCTATGACCCAGTGTAAACATGAATACCTTGAAGAAGGTGTATTTTACAAGGATTTTGTGTAATAAAGCTCATTCCGCATTCCAAGAAATGATGATACAAAGTATAACGAAAACTTTCAACACAAAGGAATACAGAAATAAAGTAGCTGAACCGAATCACAATCTCGTGCCGCAAACTCATCGATACGAATTACTCTAATGAAGAAACCTGCAAGATAAGTGAGATACCATGAGGAACTACATCACGAAAAACACGCAAATCGTCAAGTGAATAGCATTCAGGAAGTGCTTGCAAGAAGCCACATTCATGACAGGAACGTAAACTAACCAGTGAGAATGTTGGAGTGTTTTCGAAGCACGAGGAAGCGAAGCAGGCATGAGAATTAAATTAAGTTGGAGGCTATTCAGTGAATTACTGTTGCGATTAGAAGTGCTTATACTAGGAGTGCTTGCCAATGGAGACCGAGTTGCGAATCAGCTTCGTTGAGAATAGCCACAGACGTCGAGAGTAGACGGCTGCGGCTGCGTATCGATTGCTAGCTTTCGATGACTATCCAGTGCCTGTCCATTCAGTCAAATGTGGGTTTGAGCCTGCCACGCTATTAAAGGTCGTGTTTTTACACAGTGCTTGTTATTACCAATCAAGTTAGTTGCGCCATTATGCGATAATGATGAGGAAAGAATAGTATTAGTCGAACAGGATGGATAATTTGACAATGACGATGATGATAGTGATGATGATGGCAAGGAGGCCAAGGAAGTGGTTGTTGCGGCTGTGACTGGAGCAAGAAGGAATGGTAAATTGTTGTTACTGGCAGCGGCAGCCGCTGCAGCCATACTAAAGGCAATAGAAGCTGACGCCAAGTTCTGATGAACTCCTGTAGATTGAAAGTAAGTAAGTTTAATAAATCATGTCTTTAAAATAAGCTGGTTACAAGCAAATAATTGGTGTATAGAACAAGCAGAGCAATATTTAAAATTGATTATGTTGCCTCACATACGCCAAAACAGCTATTTTTAAAGTAAGAATAAAATACTAGGCTAACACAGACATCAAGTTAAAAATAAAACATGATTACAAAATCGAGTTCAAAGTAAATAGAGAATTTCATCTGTTAGATACAGCTAACCATGTAGCACAATTACATACCTGGATAGGCGAATATACCTAAGTCAGCGTTAATAAAAATGTGAAGTTGCCCAGACTCGCATCAAGTCCTTGTCAGGTTCTTGATAAGTGCTACTGGTTACTGTATTTCACACTCAAACACATACGCTCACGCACACACAAATTTTATTCTTCGTATCACTATTTGATTTCTACTAGACGTACTATATACATTATACCGTTATCTGTTATTCATCTATTTGCTTATTTTTCTTCTGTTGTGCAAATGTAGCTTCTGTTCTAATGCTTTTTTAGTTTTTCAAGACCTTTTATTGATAAATGCTTTACTGTGGCGTTAATTATTACTTGAACTATTGCATACTCCACCTACAATGATGTGGTTTACCGGACCATAGACTTTTATTATTGTTTACGCTTAATCGATGTTCAGTGATTTTTGTACAGTTTAGAGTTTGTGCCTTCGAAGTTAAAAACAGTTTTTCGTTCTTACTTCTCATATTTAGTATGGTAGATTGATCATTTTTTACAACTTTCATTTTTAAGTTCTGCCAGTCTGCTTTTTGGTGAATTTGATTACAGTGTGTTTCCATATATATATATATATATATTATATATATATATATATATATATATGTATATATATATATAGTCAAATAAAAATCGTCTTATCTTGGCTGATTGTCAGCTCTATTAAAGCGTCGCTACCTATAAAAGTATCAACATTGAACTAATTAATTTCAGGACCAACTTGGTGCTCTTACCCTCCCATTCACTTCCCATTGGTTGTCTATTCTCTTGGTTATACGGGTTAAATTGAATCTAATATATTGGTATCGGAAATATTTCAACAGTGGTTGCAAATGTTATGTGGCCCGTAGCCATAGAAATTCCGGCCTGACGACCGGCGGGCACAAGCTAGTCAGCCCGGGAATGGTAGCATGAACCTTGCCGGCTTCAAAAGGGACAGCCATCATCCCGTTTCATGTGAAGCCTCGAGTTTGTTTTAAATGCGCAGCAACTTATTGGTAAATGTGTTTCACGGAATGAAAGCAAGCGTGCCAGACGCGAAGGGCAAGTTTCGGCTGTTGAATGAAACTTTGACAACTGGCATCTGGGCAGATCGTGTTCATCAGCCCTGGTTGGCATACTATCTAGAAGGGACACTCCGAATACAAACCATCCTCACTAGGAATGGGTGACCCAGTATTTATTTACAGTCCACATACAACCATGAACAATACGAATTACAATGTTCGCTTCTTATGGTTACATGGCAGTGAAGCATTAATCACTCTAAGCTTTCGTATGGCTGTGAATGATGATGATGATATGTATATACGTTAGTAGTTTTCAATCAAGAATTTGATGATATTAAAAGTCCTGATTGCAAGAGCAATTTTTATTAAAACCAATTTTATAAGAAAAGAGAATACATTTTGCTTTCTTGAATTCTATACAAGCACGGGAGTTCGCAAAGTTGAGCAAGTGCACTAATTATACACGTTGTCGCACATCATGTAAGTGCCTTAGTGGAATGTTTATATCTACGTTTATATAGTTATATCTTAGTGTGATAGTTAAGTTTATTAGTGGTCATTTCATTTTTCTAGAACAGTCCTTTCCGTGTTTTAGTCAATAACATACACGCGTGCACTTTCTGAGGTTTGGTAGTTTTCATCTGTAGCATTAGGTTGTGCGTATCAGATTTTAGCCAATTATAAGCACATACAAGACAAACAATCCTACATGTTGACCTTACAACAATCACCTACCAAACACACACACACACACATATATATATATATATATATATATATATATATATATATATATATAAATGATTTTCAGAACGTGCAGTATTCTAGTAATATTTTGTTTTACAGACGTTTTCAACGTCACGTCTTGATATCTCACATTTGCTCTTCCACAATCTTTTCAATACTGTGCATAGCGAAATCAACTTTTATCAATTTTATACAATTTAAATAATTTTCACCAGTAATAATCTTAATTCTATCTTCGGGAATAAAAGAAATTCAGTATGGTGGGAAGCCACTAAGACAGAATTTGCTGGACACAAACTGGTACCCGTATCAAGGAATTTGAAGATAACTTTCAATGAATATATATTTTTTCCGCGGAATATTTGCTGTTTTATGTGAATGCATTTGTGACGTGAGAACTGGCTGAAATTGACGAAGAACCAGTATCTCAGATAATAGTATCATTAATTCAATGTTAAAATTTCTATACCTTTAATTCCTGTTCAGTTAAGGAACAACTGTATTTTATTTTTTTAGCAAATTTTATTTTATAAATAGTCATTTCTGCGTTGATCTAGTGTTACATACTATGTGGAGTTCCATTAATAGCAGAATAATAAAAATGCCCCTAGGAAGAACCAATGTATACATATGACTATAGAATTATATATATATATATATATATATATATATATATATATATATATATATGCAAGCGTGCTAAAAAGTAATATAAATATATTTTTAATTTTTATAAAAGCATTAATTATAATGAATAAAAAATCGATTTATTCGCTCGATTTGGTTTTGGACGATGTCAGCTTAGCGTCGGAAGATATAAATCAATAGCAACATTTATAGCTGATTAGTTTCGTTCGGCAGTTCTTAATAAACTATTTCCATCGACCCTTGCCGATTGCGTTAGTATCGACGCTACTTGAGAAGGACAATTACAAATCCTACTCATCAGGTTGCCAAGGCAACATGTGCGAACTGTTGAAAACGAAGACGAGATCGATCAGCAAGCTTATGTCTGGTTGGTATTTTTCGCTATTTATAAAATTCGATCATACTTCACCATACCATAACTAGTCAAGAGACACTTGAATGGGCAAAAATCTTTGACTCTAGCAGCAACGAGGGTCCAGTGTGGAGGCCGGGTTAATTTTGCCTTACTAACATAGGCTCTTCTAGAGCTTAAGCTGTTATCAAGAAGGTATTTGAGAAAACAATATAAATGAAAAAATTCAAAGTATTTTCTCTTAAAATGTAATTTGAAATACTAAAACGTGAAATCAATGTTCTTACCAATACCCAAGTTATGCTCGGTTGACGAATTGGATGCCAAATTAAGCTCTGCAATAGGATGTGAAAAGTGGTGCGCCTTATTAACTGAAACTGCTTCAGGATTAGTGACGCCGATAGCAGAACTCCTAGCGGCAACTATAAGCATAAAAGGTAAGGAAAGTTGGTTCGAAATTTTATAAAGTATATCTTAATCTTAGCATATTTAGAAGACTGTGAGTTATTTAAACACAAATCATGCATTTCTTGTCTACATAATAAAATCCCCTCTCTCTCTCTCTCTCTCTCTATATATATATATATATATATATATAGGTATAATGTCCACGCTTTAAATATTACACATTATATTTCTAATTAGGAAGAAAAAACACATTAATAACAAAGTGAATAATGGCCATTTATTTCGAGAATACTAAACTTCACTCTACAATCTTTCATTTATATACATTCTGTGTTTTCATTTGAATATGAGGGTGGCAACAAATATGACTCGGTTCTCTATTTCTTGTTTTGGCTGATTGATAAGTGTGTATGTGTTTGTGTCCGTGTGTGTGCCTGTTTGCCTGTAAAGGTCTTTCTCACTGTTTTGCAAAGTGATGTCTGAGATCTGGTCATTATTGTATTGATAGCTTGAGAATTAACCATCTGTTCGAATTGTTCGCTGTTACGTGTACGAGTGCTATTTTTCGGAGTGTAGTCTTTCGTTTAACCTTTTTAGCGCAAATTTGTGTTCTTCACTTGGTAACTTCACAACTAGCACTTGACCTTTATATTCAAAAGTTTCATCAACATGATATTCTTATCGACTGGCCAAGAATAACAAAATTCAACAACAATCTACTAGTATCCAGGCGAGACCGAACAGGCCCTCGACTAGAATCAACAAACATTCAATGGGATTAGCAACAAACCGAACAGGAAAAAACAGACGCACATACGGTGACAGAAATTTCCAAACAATATGAGCGTTCAACACTGCAATCCACACTTGCACTGTTACCAAGTGAAGAACACAAATTTGCCCAAATTGTTAAACGAAAGATTATATTCGGAAAAACAGCACTCGTACACGTAAAAGCGAGCAATTCGAACAGATGGTTAATTCTCAAGCTTTCAATACAATAACGACCAGATCTCAGACATCACTTTGCAAAACAGTGAGAAGCACCTTTACATGCAAACAAGCACACACACACAGATACAAACGAATACACACTTACCAATCAGCCACCCACATATTTAAATGAAAACGCAGAATGTATATAAATGAACGATTATAGAACGAAGTTTAGTATTCTCGAAATAAATGGCCATTATCCTCTTTGTTATTAATGTGTTTTTTCTTTCTTATTAGAAATATATATATATATATAAATATATATATATATATATAATTAAAAGGCAGGACGTTGATTATACATTTTTTCAGTAAAAAAAAAGCATCACAGCACAGGAAATTCATCCAGTAGATCGGTGTCGTTCAAGTACTGTCAGAAATTTGAATTCAAATACAGTTTGTTGCGAAGGACTAATATATATACAAGTACGTATTAGGTGTTCCGAATCTAGTAACAAATTAGTTCAGTTGTGACCAGAAGGATGAACCAAAGGCAGCATGAACGGAAAGTATAATCTCATGCACATTCGTTTAGTGCTTACTGGCGACTTATCAGTAGAGAACGGTATTAAGCCTTTTAACCACTATATATTTGCGTGAAAAATATGGGATAATAGGACGGTACAATCTCCCAGACGAATATGTAAATCTACAATAGTGACGTTAACATCATATAAAGTCTTCGACAATGCAACTTCAACGCTAACTCACACTATATGATATATATATGTACCGAGTCTGTAAAGGATACTAACACTATGGCTATTGTGTCAGTAACCGATACCAACATTATAGTATCGAAAAGGTACATATAGTGGTTAAAGGGCGTAATACCGGCTCCTACAAATGAGACGCCAGTAAGACGAAACGAATGTGCATGAGATTATACTTTCCGTTAATGCTGCATTTGGTTTATCCTTCTGGTCACAACTGAACTAATTTGTTACTAGATTCGCAACACCTAATATTATTGATATATATATATATATATATATATATATATATATATATATATATATATATATATATATATATATATATTAGCTCTTCGCAACAAACAGTATTTAACTGTTATATATTGAATTGAATGGTGTCATGCTTACCGCGAAATGTGATGACTGATATCGATCAAGGCCAGAGTGTATGGATTTACTGGAGTAACAGGTGCTCAGAAAGAGTTGTAATTCTCAATTTTGTTGAACTATATCATCATCATCATCATCATGTCTAGCCACACGAAAGTCAAGTGACTAATGTTTCACTGCCATATAACCATAAGGAGTGAAAAAAAGTATATAAGTGAATTTAGACAAATTATTATTAAGATTTAAGAGAGAGAGAGAGAGGTAGAGAGAGAAGGAATACCTTGCTACTATGAGTAAATTTATCAGGATAACCCACAGAAATGAGGAAAACTAAACCTCTCCACATCATTATGGCCAAGTTAGCATTCGGGCAAGGCGACATCAACAATACAGCTTCCTTGCGGATTTCACTGTATCACGTCATAATAAAACCAAACCTCGCAGCTAACTTTGCCCTACTAAGAAAAGTAAGTTACGAAGATGATTCTACTAGACATCTGCAACAAGATCGCCACTGAGCTCGATTTGATGCCATGTCGCTAAAGGTTTCTAACCAAGAACTGGGATGTGCACGAGGACCCCATCCCGGCAGACGAGTGGATCCTATGCTACCCAATTTGGATGTAAGTGACTTTAATTGTTTCTGCCATGTCAGAATCTGCCCACCTAGATTCTTACGCAAATTTGGTGCTGGATGAGAGAACAGAGCTTTATTGGGCAATCGGAATGAGGGCATACGCAAAACGTGACCGAGCCAGCGAAGTTGATGGAGCCTTATTTGCTTTTCTAAAGACGAGCACTTATTGTCAGATCCAAAAATACGCCTACGGATGTCAAAGTTTGTTATTCGTTGTTGGTAACCAACATGTGCTATACTTCTTAAACAACGATGATCGAATGCCTGTAATCGTCTCAGATCATTTTCTCTAAGAGGCCCAGTTTCACTAGCGTATAGTGAGACTGCGCGTACAGATGCATTGTAAACAAGGCAAAGTGAAATATTGGCGTTTCTCCATAAATAACGAAGGTTCGAGAAAGCTACTCTAGCTTTCGCGATCCGTATTCTCACCTCGTCGAACATATTGCCTACGTTATTGATAGAGCTCCCAAGATATGTATACCTGTCAACTATGTCAAGATCTTTATTCTGCAGTCCCAACGTTGGAGTGAGTGGTGGGTGATCCTGTAACAGTATCTTACATTTAGAGAGTGCGAATTTCATACCGAAAGACGGAACAACGTCTGTTAATCTATTTAAGGTGGTCTGGACAGCATGCTGATTGTCGAATAATAGTACGATATCGTCCACATAGTCAAGATCGACAAGTTTATCTCCCGGGAGAACTTCAACTCCAGCAAATAACTTTGATACGACCGGAGTCAAACTTATACCACGTTGGTTATAGCACGAATCACGATTGCCCTTTTTGAAGATGGGAATGATGGTCGACTCATTCCAGTCAAGTGGCACGGTTTCCTCATTCCATATATTATGAAAATGTTTGGTCAACGCTCCTGAAATTATATCGCCACCATCCTTAAACAATCCCGGAAGTAAATCATCCGGCCCTGCGGTTTTGCGGCGCTTAAGATATGGATTGCATCGCGTACTTCTAGCTCGGATGGTTCATCCGGACTAACATTCCACACTGTTGATGCAGACATGCTTTCTGGAATCGGAACTGATGTGGGTGGCCAAGAAAATTGACCTCTAAAGTGTTCAGCCCACCTGTCAAGACGACTTATTTTATCGGTTATTAATTCGTTGTTACTATCATTTATAGTTTCGCTAACTTTTAACTTTCTCGGACCTGTTGTGCGTATAAGTTGGAACAAACAGCGACTATTACCTGACGCGAAAGCTACTTCCATTTCTTCAGCCTTTCTGCTCCAAAAGTTTTCGAGATCGCCTTTTAGACTGCGCTTAAGTTGGCGCATTATTATTATTAGTTGAGCCAGGTGGAATTTGGCACCTTATTTCGAGTATCTCCATAGATTTTACAGAGAGCCAGTGAATATTTCTACGGGGGCCTGCTATGTCACATACAGTAGTACCTGCATTGTGCATAGTGGAACTCATCTTGGACCAAAGTATATTCGGATTTTCGCTATTCAGACCAGTTAGATTAGCCTTTAGAATATTTTCATAGTTTTGTCGGAATGACGGTTGTTCGAGTTTGCCTACATCAATTTGAGGTTTATTCTTAATTATTTTCCCAGGAAATTTTAGAGCAAATCTACAACGGATAAGTGCATGGTCCGAGTCGACATAAGTGTTCCAAAAAGAGCGACAATCCTGGATGCAACCACGCCATCTATAACTAATTGCTACATGATCTATTTGAGTCCACCGTTGTCCGGGTGCTGGAGGACGCCATGTAGCACAACGTTTAACACTACGTCTGAAATTTGTACTACTTAAATATAGTCTATGTTCAGCGCAGCTATCCAAAAGCCGTTCACCATTATCGTTGCGAGTCGAGCTTAGAGTGTATCTTCCACCTAAATGAAATTCTGTGTTGCTTAAGCGACCAACTTGGGCATTCATGTCACCCATAACCAGGACTATATCCGAACTTCGTGCTTTTCTTAGTAAGGAGCTTAATTCAGAGTAAAAAGCGTCCTTGCTTTCTTCTTTGCTACAATCGGTAGGAGCATATGCAGATACAACGAAGAGGCAACGATGGTAATGGTTTTTTGCTTTGATTTTAGTAGATGTATTTAAACGTGCCGCAAAAAATCGACTATTTAAAGGGATCCGTTCAGTTAAGCAAGCTTCAGCTCGCGAGCTAAGGACAATACCAACGCCCCATTTATCGGCTTGAGAGGATACTGTGGAACCAGACGTTCGATGCCAATAACGCGTAGATAGGGATGGTGCAACTAGTTCTGTAATACACGTAGGATCCTGTATTCTGGTTACAGATACGCAACATATGTCGATTTCTAATTTATACAACGTACGAGCAAGAGATTATTGCTGTTCAAGTTGTTTTAATGTTCGCACATTAAATGCGCCTACGTTAAAACCTAACTTTTGTTTAATGAATGATCGTCTACTAGAACCATTTTCGATATTTGTCAACCTGGTATTGGGCTCAGTGTTATGATCTAAACCAAACAAATTCGTAGTATCTAAAAGAGTGTTACTGTTAGATTGAGAAGAGGAAGGGGAAGGAAAGGTGGCAGAATCGGAGATAGAGTTGCCTGCAGTAGCCCGATTTCGCTTATCCATCCTGCGCAGCTCAGCAGATAAGACGATCCTTTTTATACTGCGCGACGGCCGATGCAGTATATAATTATTGTAAATTGTACTTGTCATGGTTATATGTGGACTGTAAAAGAACACTAGGTCGCCCATTCCTAGTGATGGTTTTTATTCTGAGTTTTCCTTCTCCTAGATAGTCTGCCAACCAAGGCTAATGAGCACTATCTGCCCAGATGCCAGTGGCCAGAGTTTCCTTCAGCAGCCGAAACTTGCCCTTCACGTCTCGAACGCTTGCTCTCATTCCGTCACTACACATTTAACAAAAAGTTAAAGTGCAGTTAGACCAAACTCGAGGCTTCACATGAAACGGGATGATGGCTGTCCCTTTAAGGCCCGGCAACGTTCATGTTACCAATCCCGGGTCGACTAGCTTGAGCCCGCCGGTCGTCAAGCCAGAATTTCTATG